>SJYC01100037.1:0-20145 GCA_006408675.1 Madoqua kirkii
GGGGAGAAAGTGGTCTCCCCGTCCTATTCCTCTGCCATCTTTTTCCATCTCCTAAACTAATTTTTATATCAATCATCTCCAATCTGACTTAATGCAATGTAAAAGATAAGATAAAGAAAATAAAGTTAATAAAGTTTTTAAAAATTTAAAAATACATTTTAAAATATTTGCTGTGTAAGAACCCAAAACATGTTATCTATGCTGTTTTCAGCATTATGTATACATTTGACCATACTATGGTTGGATCAATCAAGTCAATTACTTATTACCTTTGAAAAGAGAAAATCAGAAAATTTATGAGTTGATTGAAAACTTCTGAAAAACTACTTATATGATGCTATGATGAAATGCATTTTGAATTCACTAAGAAATTGCACATCTATTCATATTCATATGATGCTTTAAGATCTACAATAAGCTTACAACTTTTCATGAGTAGCAGCCTTGGTAAAGATGCATTGCACTCAATTTATGATTCAAAGGGATAACTGACATTGTGTATTTGTTATAATAGAGAATTCATTGTCCAAATTGGAAATACCAAGAATCCCACCATAAAGTTGTCTCAGGTGGTGAGGAATGGTCACTCTAGAACAAGAAATAGCAAATTAATTTAACATTTGATATTAAAAGTATACATATAAATAACCCATATACATACATATGTTTTAGATATGTGACATAAATGTAGATATAGATATAGATATGGTCTTCCCTGTTGGCTCAGATGGCAATAAATCTGCCTGCAATACAGAAGACCCAGTTTCAATACTGGGTCAGGAAGAGCCCCTTGGGAAGTGAAAGGCTACCCACTACGGTATTTTTGCCTGGAGAATCCCATGGACAGAGAATCCTGGCAGGCTATAAACCATGGGGTCACAAAGACCGGGAACGACTGAGCAGCTAACACTTTCACTTACAAATATATATATAAAATATGTGTGTTTTACAGAAAAGCAAATGTAAGAGGCTTAAAATGTGTATAGCATAAAAACTTTCTGTACTTCTTTTTTCCATTATCTAAATTATATTCCAGGTTTCCCAGGTAGGTCAGTGGTGAAGAATCCCTTAGAATAAAAGCTATGACAAATCTAGACAGCATATTGAAAAATAGAGACATCATTTTGCTGACAAAGATCCTTATAGTCAAAGCTATGGTTTTTACAGTAGTCATATATGGATATGAGAGTTAGACCATAGAGAAGACTGAGTGTTAAAAAATTGATGCTTTGGAATTGTGGTGCTAGAGAAGACTCTTGAGAGTTCCTTGGACTGTAAGGGGATCAAGCCAGTCAATCCTAAAGGAAATCGATGGTGAATATTTATTGGAAAGACTGCTGCTGAAGCTGAAGCTCCAATAGTTTGGCTACCTGATGTGAAGAGCCAACTCATTGGAAAAAAATCTGATGCTGGGAAAGATTGAAGACCAGAGGAGATGGGGGTGGCAGAGGATGAGCTGATTGGGTGAAATCACTGACTCAATGTACATCAGTTTGAACAAACTCCAGGAGACAGTGAAGGACAGGGAAGACTGGCATGCTGCAGTCCATGGGTCACAGATACAACTAAATGATTGAAAAACAACAACCAGAGTAAAGTTACTCTCTAAAGTTGAGAGTGGTAGCTAGAGAGACCAAGATCCACAACCTCTTTAGATCACTGGATTGCCACTTAGAATATATCATTCCAGGGAGTTAGCTTGAATTTAATTATACTCTATCTGACTGATATTAATTTCATTGGAAAAAAATCTGATGCTGGGAAAGATTGAAGACCAGAGGAGATGGGGGTGGCAGAGGATGAGCTGATTGGGTGAAATCACTGACTCAATGTACATCAGTTTGAACAAACTCCAGGAGACAGTGAAGGACAGGGAAGACTGGCATGCTGCAGTCCATGGGTCACAGATACAACTAAATGATTGAAAAACAACAACCAGAGTAAAGTTACTCTCTAAAGTTGAGAGTGGTAGCTAGAGAGACCAAGATCCACAACCTCTTTAGATCACTGGATTGCCACTTAGAATATATCATTCCAGGGAGTTAGCTTGAATTTAATTATACTCTATCTGACTGATATTAATCAGTTCTCTCTCTTGAATTGAATTGGCACTTCAACAGCCTAGGTCTTCACAACATCATTAAAAAAAAAGAAGAAGATAATTTAGCCTAATCTATTAATTAGTCCATTAATTTTTAATGATGTTTATTTTTATTTAAAATTTTACATCATACAATGAGTTGACTGATACAGTGAACAGGCTGATATAATGAATACATCAGTAATTTTAGGATACCATTTTAGACATAGAAAAAATAGTTTATTAGAGAATATGTTATGCATATTGCTTGGTTTTTGACATTTTATCATCCTTATATGTTAATTGATGCAGAATATCCCAATAATATGTTGGGAACTTTGGATATTAACTCTCCTTTTACTTACTTGACTGAGACTATTCTTGTAATGGCCTAAAAGACATAATGGCTCAGACAGTAAAGAATCCGCCCACAATGCAGGAGACCTGGATTCAATCCCTGGGTTGGGAAAATCCCCAGGAGAAAGGAAACACTACCCATTCCAGTATTCTGGCCTGGAGAATTCCATAGACAGAGAAGCTTGGAGTCGCAAAGAGTTAGACACGACTGAGCAACCTTCACTTCACTTTTATCACATGAAGACCCTTTCCTATAACATGAAAAGAATAAGAATTATCTCACAAATCAGGTAACATTTGCAAAGCTTTTGGTATGGGGTATCTGTTCAAATAAAATTAGTTTGGGCTTCCCTCATAGCTCAGTCTGTAAAGAATCTTCTTGCAATTCAGGAGACCCGAATTCCATCCCTGGGTCAGGAAGATCCCCTGGAGAAGGAAATGGCAACCCACTCCTGTAATCTTGCCTTGAAAATCCCATGGACGAGGTGCCTGGCAGGCTTTAGCCCATGGTGTCACAAGAGTCAGATACGACTTAGTGACTCAGTCAGTTCAGTCTTTCAGTCATGTTCGACTCTTTGCAACCCCATCAATTGCAGCATGCCAGGGCTTCCCTGTCCATCACCAACTCCCGAAGCTTATTCAAACTCATATCCATCCAGTCGGTGATCTCATCCTCTGTCATCCTCTTCTCCTCCTGCCTTCAATCTTTCCCAGCATCAGGGTCTTTTCCAATGAGTCAATTCACCAGTCAGGTAGCCAGAGTATTGGAGCTTCAGCCTCAGCATCAGCATCAGACAGTAAGTGCTGCTGCTGCTGCTAAGTCTTTTCAGTCGTGTCCGACTTTGTGAAACCGCATATTCGGCAGCCCACCAGGCTCCCCCATCCCTGGGATTCTCCAGGCAAGAACACTGGAGGAGTGGGTTGCCATTTCCTTCTCCAATGCTTAAAAGTGAAAGTGAAGTCACTCAGTTGTGCCCGACTCTTAGTGACCCCATGGACTGCAGCCTACCAGGTTCCTCCGTCCATGGGATTTTCCAGGCAAGAGTACTGGAGTGGGGTGCCATTGCCTTCTCCGGACTTAGTAAATAGACCACCACAAAAGACATAATATATTTCTCAAACGTTCTAATTAATTGGGTACCCAAATCATAAATTATATTAAATTTCAGAATCATAGAATCCTAGGTCCTGTAAGAACACTTTAAGTCATCTATTCAAACCTCCCACCAGATGAAGCAAATGGAAGCAATGATTTGTTCTCAGAATGATTAACTAGCTCATTAGTTCTACAATTACCCCACATACCTCAGCTCATTTCTCTGCTGTATTAATCTATCCTCTTTAACAATATCCTTGTCACTTCCTTTAGCAATATATATAGTTTAAACATCTAAGTTATAGATCTATTCATCTATAAATATTTTCAGATAATAAGAACAAATCAAAAATACTAAGACTGGAATTCATATTGTTACTTCAAGGTCCAAAAGCTGCTTAGTAGTTGATATCTTGTTAGCAGGAAGAGCTCCTTAGCAGATTTCTGAGCCTACTACTGTAAAATGCCAGGAACACAGAAATACAGATACCTTGCAATTCTGACACACACAGATGATTCATTCTGCTATCAGAAAAAATGTTCAATTGGCACTTCCCACCATTATGGGAGTGTTTTTGCTCCCCACTGCAGTATTGATTTACACTAAAGTCTGGGTTACTGTAGATTGAATCACATTGAACTAAAAGTAATTTTTGTCCAGGAATTTCATACCAAGTTTTATATCAAGGAATGAAATATTTTCTACAATGAGACTGTTAATCCTAACATAAATATAATTATTGTTTTATTAATTATCTTAAATAAGTATAGTATTCACAATAATGTATATAATAAATACATCTTATATTTGAAAAACTATATGTAATAATTTAAGAAACAGCTCATTGTTTTATTTGATCACAGTAGCATAATTTTTCAACATGGAAAGAGAATTGCAATTTATAATCATGAAATATTTTACTGCCATAACGTGTATGAAAAATGACATTTACCAAACAATCCAATTCAATGATGTAATTTTTCTTTGTTAATTTTCTTGCCTAATCACTTAAACCCCCTAGAAATATGACAAGTCTCTCTTAGAAGACTGATCTGGAGCTGGGTTACAGAAAACAAGGACATTGATAAGAACTGCCCTTGAACTCATCTGTAAGGTTTAGGTGTTGATTTGATTACTACCAAGATAATGATCAGTAGCATGTGATACAAAATTAATAAGAAAATTAGCAAAAAAAAGATTAGAATTTGGATAATAGATGAATTTTGTAAAATAAAATGGTACAAATTGAAAACACTATACAGAAGGTGGTTGGTAGCTCAGATGGTAAAGACTCTGAGTCCCTAGTGGCTCAGGTGGTAAAGAATCTGCCTACAATGCAGGAGACCTAGGTTCAATCCCTGGGTTCGGATGATCCCCTGGAGAAGGGAATGGAATGGCTATCCACTCCAGTATTCTTGCCTGGAGAATTCCATGGACAGAGGAACCTGGCAGGCTACAGTCCATGGGGCTGCAGAGTCAGACATGACTGAGTGACTAACATGTTTCATACAGTAAGTCTGTGGTTAGCCCCAACCATGTTAATAAAATTCTTTTAATATCCTGTGAACTATAGCCATAAAAAGAAACAGGTCACAGACTGAGTCAAAGCACTAAATATTTTCTTCCTCTCCCCTTTGAATACCACCTTCTAGAGCCGTAGGTGAAACTTCCCATTATTTCATCACTTTATACCTGAGGAGTGAAAGCCAAGACAGTGGGGAGCACATAAAGGGGGAAGAAGACCTAGAGACATGAAGAAAAAACTTAACATCTAAATATTGCCCTCTTTTCTTATCTTTTCTCTTCTCTCATTTTCTCTTCCTTCTTCCAGATGCCATGTTTGCAGATGAATGCTAATTCCTTAGTAGAAAAACCAAACCCAAAAGTTCTGGGGTTTTTATCAGAAATATGAGAGAGTAAAAGAAGAGGAGAATAAGAGAGAGACAGAGGAAGAGACAGACACAAAAACAGAGAAAGACAGAGACAGAGAAAGGGAAAGGTTGATCAAAAGTTAAAGAAGAAGATCAGGAACAAGAAAGGAATACTTCCTCTCACCACTTTTATTCAAACTATTACTGCAAATCCTAGGCAAAGAAATTAGGCAAGAAAAAGAAAGAAAAGGAATCCATATCTGAAAGGAAAGAGTAAAATTTTCTGTAGTGGCAGATAACATGACTTTATATATAGAAAACCCTGAAGATGCCACCAAAATGCTGTTAGAACTAATACATAATTTGAGTAAAGTTGCAGAATACAAAAATCAATACACAAAAATGTATTCTATTTCTACATATGAACAACAAACTATCCAGAGAGAAATTAAGAAAAAAAAGCATATACTATAGCCTTGAAAACATCATAATTCTTAGGAATAAATTTAACCAACAAAGTAAATGGCCTATACACAGAAAATTATGACTTTGATTAAAGAAATTGAAGATGATATAAATAAGTGTAGAGATATCCCTTGTCTATGTATTGTAAGAATTAATATTGTTGAAATATCCATACTACTCAAATTAAATCATAGATTCAATACAATCCCTCTCAAAATGTCAATGGCATTTTTCACAGAAATAGAACAAGCCTAAAATTTGCATGGGACGTAATCATGAAAAAAATAAAAGAACAAAGCTAAAGGTATCACACCTCCTGATTTTAAGCTGTATTCAAAGCTACAGTAATCAAAACATCATGGCAGTGACATAATGTCATATACATCACATAGACACATAAACTGGGGGAAATAGAAAGCTCACAAATAAACCTCTGCATGTATAGTCAATTATTTTTTTACAAAGCTGCCAAAAGTATAATAGAGAAAATATAGTCTCTTCAATAAATAGTGTTGGATAAACTAGGTAATCACAAGCCAAAGAGAGAGAGAGAGAGAGAGATTGGACTGCATTCCTATACTGCACAAAAAAATCAGCCAAAAATGGATTCAACTTGAATACAAAATCTGAAACTATAAAAATTCTAAAAGAAAACACAGGAAAAAAGCTCCTTGACATTGGTCTTGGCAAGAAAATTCTGGGCAGCAAAGGCTTAGGAAAACAAGCAAGTAAGACTACATCAAACTAAACAAGGTCTGCATGACAGAAGAAAAAAAATCCTAATAAAATGAAAAGACAATGAATGGAATGAGAGAAAATATTTGCAAACAACATATCCACTAAGGGATAAATATTCAAAATACACAAAGGACACATACAATTTTATAGAGAAAAAAATACTTCAATTTTTTTTAAAAATGGGCAAAGGATTAATATAGGACTTTTCCAAAGAAGACATAAAAATGACCAGCAAGTATATAAAAAGGTGCTCAACAATACTAAATGTCAGGGAAAGGCAAATTAAAACCACAATGAGATATCACTTCATACTTGTTAGGATGACTATTATCAAAATGACCAACAAATAACAAGTGTGGCAAAGATTTGGAGAAAAGGGAACCCTTATAGCAGGAATGTAAACTGTTACAGCCACTATTACAAGCAGTATGGCATTTCCTCAAGAAATTAAAAATAGAACTTCCACATGATTTGGCAATCCCACTTCTAAGTGTATATACATAGGAAACAAAATCATTATTGTAAAGAGATTTCCTTACTCCCATGTTCATACTGCTGCTGCTACTGCTAAATCACTTCAGTCGTGTCCGACTCTGTGCGACCCCATAGATGGCAGCCCACCAGGCTCCCCCATCCCTGGGATTCTCCAGGCAAGAACACTGGAGCAGGTTGCCATTTCCTTCTCCAATGCATAAAAAGTGAAAGTGAAGTCGCTCAGTCATGTCCAACCCTCAGCGAGCCCATGGACTGCAATCCTCCCAGGCTCTTCCATCCATGGGATTTTCCAGGCAAGAGTACTGGAGTTGGGTGCCATTGCCTTCTCCACCCATGTTTATAATAGGAACATTATTCAAAAGACAAGATGTGGAAAAACTTAAGTGTCCATCTGTAAATAAATGGATAAAGAAGTTGTGGTATATATATGAGGGCTTCTTTGGTGGTTCTGAAGGTAAAGAATATGCCTGCTATGTGGGAGATCCAGGTTCAGTCCCTGGGTTGGGACGATCCACTGGAGGAGGACATGGTAACTCACCCCAGTATTCTTACCTGGAAAATTCCATGGACAGAGGAGCCTGGTGGGCCACAGTCCATGGGGTCACAAAGAGTCAGACATGACTGAGCAACTAACACACTAACACTAACTGGATGTGTGTGTGTGTGTGTTTAATAGAATATTAACCAGCCTTAAAAAACAAAAACTTGTCATTTACAAAACATGGAAGAAACTGGAGGGCATTCTGCCAAGTAAATTAACCAAACAGAGAAAGACAAATACTGCCTGGTGCATGGTATCACTTATGTGGAATCTCAAAAAAAAAAAAAAAAAGTCAAAATCAGAAATTAGAGTAAAAAAAAATTGGTTTCAAGGGACTAGAGAGTGGGAGAAATAGGTAAAGGTTATTGGAAGGATAGAGGTTAATGACAGGGAAGCCTGGCATGCTGCAGTCCATGGGGTCACAAAGTTGGACACGACTGAATGACTAAACTAAACAACTGAAGGGCTAATCATTTTACCATACACTTCGTAAAACTAAAACATGGGCTTGTCACATATTTCCTATTTAATCTTTTAACATCCATTTTTCATCTGTAAAATGAGTTTTAATATCTCTTCAGGTTACTTTCAAGTATAAAATGAGATAGCAGAATATATGTAACAAGATTTATTTTCTTTTTTGTTTGTTAAAATGCCCAAATGCCAGATTAACCATTTGTATACTGGACTGGTTCAAAATTGAGAAAGGAGTATGTCAAAGTTGTATACTATCATTGGCTTATTTAACTCATATGCAGAGTACATCATGTGAAATGCCAGACTGGATGGAGCACAAGCTGGAACCAAGATTGCTGGGAGAAATATCAATAACCTCAGATATACAAATGACACCACCCTTATGGCAGAAAACGAAGAGGAACTGAAGAGCCTCTTGATGAAAGTGAAAGAAGAGAGTGAAAAAGCTGACTTAAAACTCAACATTAAAAAAACAAAGATCATGGCATCAGGTGCCATCATTTAATTGCAAATAGACTGGGAAACAATGGCAACAGTGACAGACTTTATTTCCTTGGGCTCCAAAATCACTGCAGATGGTGACTGCAGCCATGAAATTAAAAGATGCTTTCTTTCTCCTTGGAAGAAAAGCTATGACCAACCTGGAAAAAAAAAGAAAGAAAGTGAAGTCGCTCAGTTGAGTCCCACTGTTTGCAGCCCTATGGACTGTAGCCCACCAGGCTTCTTCGTCCATGGGATTTTCCAGACAAGAATTCTGGAGTGAGTTGCTATTTTCTTCTTCAAGGGATCTTCCCAGCGTAGAGATTGAACTCGGGTCTCCCTCATTGTGGGCAGACTCTTTACCATCTGAGTCACCAAGACAGCATATTAAAAAACAGACATTTTTTGCCAACAAAGGTGCATATAGTCAAAGCTATGGCTTTTCCAGTGGTCATGTACAGATGGGAGTGTTGGACTATAAAGGAAACTGAGCACTGAAGGATTCATCCTTTTGAACTGTGGTGCTGAAGAAGAGTCTTGAGAGTCCCTTGGACTGCAAGGAGATCAAATCAGTCAATCCTAAAGGAAATCAGTCCTGAATATTCATTGGAATATTCACAGATGCTGAAGCTCCAGTCCTTTGGCCACCTGATGCAAAGAACTGACTCACTGGAAAAGACTCTGAAGCTGGGAAAGGCAGGAGAAGGGATCACAAAGGACAAGATGGTTGAATGGCATCACAGACTCAATGCACATGAGCTTGAGCAAGCTCCAAGAGATGGTGAACGACAGGGAAACCTGGCATGCTGCAATCCATGGGGTCACAAAGCACTGGACATGACTGAGCAACTGAACTGAATTGAACTGATACCCAAGTGACTAATGGGTTAACAGAATTTTACTTGAGTACCTTAAAATTATACTTCCTAACACAAGCCATTTTTAGAAATTTTAACTTGGAAGACTCCTGCATATGTATCTTAACATCACAACAAAATTTGAAAGAATATTTTAAAGCTTTTTGTTGTTCAGTCCCCCAGTTGTATCTGACTCTTTGCCACCCCATAGACTGCAGCACATCAGGCCTCCCTGTCCCTCACCAACTCCTGATGTTTGCCCAAGTTCATGTCCATTGCATTGGTGAAAGAGATGTGAGTTCTATCCCTGGGTTGGAAAGATCCCCTGAAGAAGGGCATGGCAACCCACTTCAGTATTCTTGCCAAGAGAATCCCATGGACAGAGGAGACTGGTGGGCTACAGTTCATAGGGTCGCAAAGAATGGGACACTACTGAAGTGACTTAGCACACACCCATGCATACACCAATGAAACAAAATATTTTTAAAAGACTACTATGCTTAAAAACTGATTGTTCCCATAATAAAAGACAAAACCCAAGAGTCTCTTTAAAATATAAAAAGTACAAGATTCACATATAGAAATATAGTAACTCAAAATTTAAAATATTCAGTCAATGGAAACTATTCATATAAACATTCGTAAATAGCTTTCACTAAGCCATTTTAAAGCAGGAATCTAATTCTTCAGCTTTGTAGAAAGAAGGTACACTTTATGCACAGATTCAAGAGAGACTGCCCTAAAGAAGGAATCTCCACCTTCAGACAAAAACTGATACCAAGCCCTCCTTGGAGGCAAGTGAAGAGCAGAGAAAATTGTCATGCACAACTAATGTGTCTGTTGCTCATAGTGGCCATCAATGTTTTCTCTAGTGGGAACTCATAATTATTTGGCTTTTCATAAAAAAGACAGAAAAGGGTTCAAAAAATTAGAAATGATGACATGATTAGTACTGAAGAAAATATATTTAGTATAAAATATCTAGTTGTGTTAAACTGCATTCAACACTTAAGTACATAGATAGCAAAGTCATGCCAAGATCATGGTATCTGATTCCATCACTTCATGGGAAATAGAAGGGGAAAAAATCAAAAGAGTGGTGAATTTTATCTTCTTGGGCTCCTAAATCACTGCAGACTGTGACTGCAGCCATGAAATTAAAAGACACTTTCTCCTTAGAAGAAAAGTTATGACAAACCTGGACGGTATATTGAAAAGCAGAGGCAACATTTTGCCAACAAAAATGCATATATTCAAAGCTATGATTTTCCAGTAGTTATGTACATATGTGAGAGTTGGACTATAAAGAAGACTGAGTGCCAAAGAATCGATGTACTGCAGACTGTGACTGCAGCCATGAAATTAAAAGACACTTTCTCCTTAGAAGAAAAGTTATGACAAACCTGGACGGTATATTGAAAAGCAGAGGCAACATTTTGCCAACAAAAATGCATATATTCAAAGCTATGATTTTCCAGTAGTTATGTACATATGTGAGAGTTGGACTATAAAGAAGACTGAGTGCCAAAGAATTGATGCTTTAAATTGTGGTGCTAAAGAAGATTCGAGAGTTCCTTGGACAGCAAGGAGATCAAACCAGTCAATCCTAAAGGAAATGAAACCCGAATATTCATTGGAAGGACTGATGTTAAAGCTGAAGTTCCAATACTTTGGCTACCTTCAGGTGGCCAAAACCCCTGATGCAGGGAAAGACTGAGAGCAGGAGGACAAGGTGGCAACAGAGGATGAAACAGTTGGATAGCATTGCCAACTCAATGGACATAAGTTTGAGCAAACTCCGGGAGATGGTGAAAGACAGGGAAGCCTGGCATGTTGCAGTCCATGGGGTCACAAAGAGCCAGACGTGACTTAGTTACTGAACAACAGCAACAAATCCAGAGAACTTGTGGAATGCTGAGTAATGGGGAAGAGGATTTATACACTGCCTGGTTTTTCATTCAAGCACAAACATGAAAGGAAAACGTTATATTAGCCTGGTGAAACAATCACTGGCATTTCTATATTTGGGGTATATTTTTGAAGCATAGTACATGGCTAAAGTAAAATTAAAAAGCACCAAATTACGCTGAACTTCAAAGAAAAACGTTGAGCAGGTAGCAGGGCCAAAACTTATCACATCTATCACTACAGTTTCTACAAGAGAAAACTGAGATTCAGGCATATTATGTTTCTATGTTTAAAATCAGGTTGATTTAAGAGACAAGTAAGACTAGACCATGTATGTTACCATATCACTGCTTTTATCATTATGCTTTCCTTTAAGTTGCCACCGTACGTTCACATTCTCACTTTGTGAGAAAAAAGTTTCATCATTTTTTGTCCAAGAAGCTAGAGTATTAAAATCTGTCGGATGCTAAGGAATTAAATAAATCAAATATATTAATTGATAGATCCCCATATTTCCTGTGGATTCCAATCATTTAGGATTATGTAGAAATAAGTAATATAAATGTCAAATAATAGTAGAAGAGAGATAATCAGTATAGTGGTTCCTGTACTTACATTTGATATCATTCACAGAGTGGTTTACCAAAGAAGGGCTAGAAGTGTGACGGGCATTCTAGAGCTCTCTGGGGAGCTCTCTACCTTGTCCTATCATGCCAAATCCATATGAACACTTACTGCTTTTCCTGGCCACAGTTGCCAATAGCATCTCACTGAAAGTCCAATTATGGCTTCGCAGCCAAGTGCAGAAGAAGCTCCTTACACATCCAAGACTGTCCCCAATTTGTTACATCTATCTACACATGAATATCTGTGTTCTATATTTGAACTTTTTAATTAGTTTCATCTTGTGCTCAATTATCACGTAAATTAGAATTTCTTGTACCTCTCTAATCTTTCTTTTTTAGCCAAAAAACTTTATGTCAGGTTCTCAAACTGATACTATTTCTTGCTGAATATTTATTCTATATATAATAATTCAAAATGAGCAATTACTGAGTGAATAAAGGAATAAATTCAAAGCTTCTGATATCTCTGAGATACCATTTAAAAACTATTATCATAGAAGCGGAGAAGGAAATGGCAACCCACTCCAGTATACTTCCCTTGAGAATTTCATGGACAGAGCAACCTGGCAGGCTACAGTCCGTGGGTCACAAAGAGTTGGACGTGACTAAGCAACTAACACTACTACTATCATAGATGAAATGGGCAAACATTTTTTTGGTAAGAAAGAGTACTTGAATGCCTAGAAAATACATATTTCAATGAAATCTGAGTAGTATGAGCACCATACACCTCTAAGAGAAAACTTTTTATCTTTTTTTCTCTAAACTAGGTTTAAACCTAGCATAATAAAAACTTATCTCTCATGTCTCATATTCAGTGAAAGCTTGGAAAATAGACATAAAGTCAAATGCATAGCAATAATAATGCCTTACTCTACATACTGCTTTATAATTTATAAGCTTTCTCATAGTTATCTCATTTGATCTTCAGAATTGCCTTTCACACAATAAAGTATAAAGGTATATGATCTTTTATCTCCTCTTTCAAAATTCAAAAATCTCTTAAAACCAAGTTTGGTTTTTTTAAATTTTTTTTCAGTTTGCTGCCAAAGCCCATTTAAAGACAAAACTAATCTGAGCTTTTGTCAGTATGTTTATAGACCTTCCTTCCCCACTAAGTATAAATATTCATGAATCACTGCAAATATATGAATATGTTTCTCTGTGGGATGCTGCTCCAGACCCCATTTAGTATTAAATAATATATGATAGACGCACTACATGATTTTGCTAAATTTGAATTTAAACACAACTGGGCCCACAGGTTTCACAGAATATGTTGTGGGTCATTGTTTACATGGTCAATTTAATAATGGAAAAACTAGTTTCTAGTGGTTAAAGCAACTCACCCAAGTTCACACTTCCAAGTAACTCTCATTCCAGGTACAGGGCTTTGATGGCCTTCTTCAAACTCATATTTGCTAGATAAAGAAAATTTTTAGCCAGTGCAATAAACACTCAAAGATTTTAGATCATAGTAACTTTGTTTCAATACACTACTTATCCAGAATGAGTAGAGGACAAAATATAATCTTCATTCTTGTTTAAGTAGGCCTATGGTCAATCTACTCACAGATCCTCTAAAGGAAGAAATATAGATATGACTTGCAATCCATAACTTATTTCAAGTGACAGTCCTTCAAAACTGTAAGTAATTATTTACCCAAAATGAAAGTCAACCTTTCAGTTAATGTGGTACACCAGCAATTAAATATTTAACTAATAGTGGACACTTACTGAGGGCTGCCTTAGTGGTGCTGGTGGTAAATAACCTGCCTGCCAACGCAGGAGACATAAGACATGGGTTCTACCATGGGCCATCAGTGAAAGCTTGGAAAATAGACATAAAGTCAAATGCATAGCTAATAATAATGCCTTACTCTACATACTGCTTTATAATTTATAAGCTTTCTCATAGTTATCTCATTTGATCTTCAGAATTGCCTTTCACACAATAAAGTATAAAGGTATATGATCTTTTATCTCCTCTTTCAAAATTCAAAAATCTCTTAAAACCAAGTTTGGTTTTTTTTAATTTTTTTTCAGTTTGCTGCCAAAGCCCATTTAAAGACAAAACTAATCTGAGCTTTTGTCAGTATGTTTATAGACCTTCCTTCCCCACTAAGTATAAATATTCATGAATCACTGCAAATATATGAATATGTTTCTCTGTGGGATGCTGCTCCAGACCCCATTTAGTATTAAATAATATATGATAGACGCACTACATGATTTTGCTAAATTTGAATTTAAACACAACTGGGCCCACAGGTTTCACAGAATATGTTGTGGGTCATTGTTTACATGGTCAATTTAATAATGGAAAAACTAGTTTCTAGTGGTTAAAGCAACTCACCCAAGTTCACACTTCCAAGTAACTCTCATTCCAGGTACAGGGCTTTGATGGCCTTCTTCAAACTCATATTTGCTAGATAAAGAAAATTTTTAGCCAGTGCAATAAACACTCAAAGATTTTAGATCATAGTAACTTTGTTTCAATACACTACTTATCCAGAATGAGTAGAGGACAAAATATAATCTTCATTCTTGTTTAAGTAGGCCTATGGTCAATCTACTCACAGATCCTCTAAAGGAAGAAATATAGATATGACTTGCAATCCATAACTTATTTCAAGTGACAGTCCTTCAAAACTGTAAGTAATTATTTACCCAAAATGAAAGTCAACCTTTCAGTTAATGTGGTACACCAGCAATTAAATATTTAACTAATAGTGGACACTTACTGAGGGCTGCCTTAGTGGTGCTGGTGGTAAATAACCTGCCTGCCAACGCAGGAGACATAAGACATGGGTTCTACCATGGGCCAGAAGATCCCCTGGAGGAGGGCATGGCAACCCACTCCAGTATTCTTATCTGGAGAATCCCATGAATGGAGGAGCCTGGTGGGCTACAGTCCGTAGGGTTGCAAAGAATTGGACACAACTGAAGCAGCTCAGCAAGCAAGCATGCATGCAATATATAGTATAGGCATAAATGAAAATCTTCTCTGCCTAAAAATATTACTTAAAATCATGTAGGTCTTTAGAATCAGAAGACATCTCAGAGGCCATCTAGTTTGAAAGGTCACCTCCTGCACTTCTAGAAAGGAAAATTTAAATTCTTATGCTACATTTTTGTCATGTGTACTATTAAAAATTCAAAATAACTTCCATACATTTCAGCATGCTAGCTCTGAAAAATAGAGAATTTCAATCCCTTCCATGTAAAAGTCCTTTATGTGGTCGAAACCTGATACTAAGACCTCCATTTCCCATAACTTCTACATCCTCACAAAAATATAAATAGATATTTTGTTTGACTTTTTTACTTAAATTTTTCATAGCAGTGAAAATTAAAAAATTATATTAAAAGGAATTGATAAATTGCAAGGCTGGATTAAAGACAAATGGTATTTGCTATAAAGATAATAATATTACATGATTCTTATAATTGCCAGGAACTCTTGTAGAATTACTGTAAAGTGTGCCCTATGTAATAAAATTTAATCCTCACTCTCATCTTATAGGCTATTCACTATTATTATTCCCACTTTATAAAGAAGGAAAGTGACCCACAGGGAGGTTGGCTTCCTTATGGACATACAGCAAGTGGCCAAGCTGAAATTTAAACCAGTCATATCATTATGCTTATCTTTTATGTCATTCTATAGAATCTATAAATAACTAATGGAGCAAAGTATGTCCCCTAAATACTAAGCAATTAACAACTGGTAACCCAAACACATGAGGACAAGGGACAAACAAGAAAATAAAGTCAGCACATGTAGTTGGATAATATAATTGAACTAGTACAGCAGTGAAGTTCACGTCATACAACTTCACCTGAGTTTTATCTTTTAAAACCTCCAACTACCAATTAATAATTTGTTTGAAACAAGTTATTTCTCTGTAGGCAGAATCACATGGTTTCAGAACTGGATTATTAGACATAAGAGAAATCTAGAAATTATTAAATTGATCTTTAGTGGCATCTTAATATATATCATCATCTTTTATAAAAATAATGGAATAAGAGCAATTTTACTCTCTATTGTTTGTTCACCTTACAAAAGACCCATTCATTATATAAATCATTATTGTGTCATTACTATATTCCAGGTACTATTGAGCACCAAAATACCATAATGAGAGACACTATCTCTGTCTTTAAATCATGCACAGACTGGTAGAGGGAACAGAGAAGTTAATCAAAAATTATAACCCACTGTAAGTGCAGAATAGGTGTAATAACAGGTGTTGTGAAAATAGAGACACTTCAGGTAACCCTGATGGAAAGGAACGAATCATTGCATAGAGTCTTAAAGAATCTTTCAAGTTAATTACAGAGAAAAATAGAGAAAATAAATCTTTGAACAGAAGTCAGGCAAATTACAAAGCCTAGTGGTAAGAAAAAGCATCTAGCAATGGGAAAATTGCTAACAATTTGTTCCTATTTTAGAGACTGGTTAAAGAGAGACTTCTGTTACATTTCCAAGCAAGATTGTTAAAGGAACCATATTTACCCTCTTTCCTTGGACAACCAAAATAAATAAATAAATCACAGCAGGCTGCTGCTGCTGCTAAGTCGTTTCAGTCATGTCCAACTGTGCGACCCCAGAAACAGCAGCCCACCAGACTCCCCCGTCCCTGGGTTTCTCCAGGCAAGAACACTGGAGTGGGTTGCCATTTCCTTCTTCAATGCACGAAAATGAAAAGTGAAAGGGAAGCAACTCAGTCGTGTCCAACTCCTGGCGACCCCATGGACTGCAGTAGGCTCCTCTGTCCATGGGCTTGTCCAGGCAAGTGTACTGGAGTGGGGTGCCATTGCCTTCCAAATCACAACATATATAAAACATTATTTTAAAGACACTGACATCAGCCAGATTTAAAGTGATCCTTGAGAAACAGAAACACCATGAGAGCTCTCTGGCTGTTCAGTTGCTTTGATGTATTTCCTGGTCATACTGCAGACAGGAGGAACCCAGCAGAATATTTAAGTTGAACTGGAAGTTCTGGGTGACCAAAACAACTTACACTGGCAGTACTGAGAACCTACAAGAAGAGTGCTGCTCAGAAAGCATGCTCTGAATATATAAAGAGACCTTCTTAAGTGTTCAGCTGAGTACTGATCAGCATACACTTCCAAGGAGACTAGCTCAGGGCTGAGGCAATCCAAAAAGATTGAAAGAAACAGAGCTGATGCTGACATAAGGTGGAGGATAGTGACTCATCTCACTAGCTAGACTGAAAGAACCCATGCCTCACTGAGCATTGACTAGAATACTCAGAAGAATCTTATCTCTGTAGTAGAAATCAGCTATATAGTAGATATTGGCCAGGTCTCATAAAACGAATCTTAAAAGTAATACGTAAAGGCTCAAACTATTCCCAGTACCTAGTTGCGTCCTGCAGTAAAACTCAATTATATCTTTGTGTGCTCAGTAGTGTCTGCTCTTTCCGACTCCATGGGCTGTAGCCCGCCAGGCTTCTCTCCGTGAAATTTTCCAGGCAAGAATACTGGAGTGGGTTGCCGTTTCCTACTCCAGGGGATCTTCCAGACCCAGGGGTCAAACACATGTCTCCTGTGTCTCCTGCACTGGCAGGCAAATTCTTTACCACTAGCACCACCTGGGAAGCTCCAACAATATCTATAGGAATACAAAAATATCTAGGACAAACTAGACAAACAAATTAAAGTGAACAATGTCTGAGAATCAATAAAGAATTTCCACATATGGACAGAGACAGAAAAAATTATTGCCTATCATTTTAATTTTTTAGACATAATTGCAGTCTTCCCAGGTGGCGCTAGTGGTCAAGAACTTGCCTGAAAATGCAGTGGACATAAGAGATATGGGTTCCATCCCTGTGTCAGGAAGATGCCCTGGAGTAGGAAATGGCAACCCATTCCAGTATTCTTGCCTGGAGAATCCCATGTGGACAGAGGAGTCTGGCAGGTTATGGTCCATGGGGTCACACAGAGTTGGATATGACTGAAGCAACTTAGCCATGCAAAATAATTGTCTATTTAAACAAAAGTAGTATCAATTTGTGTGGGTTTATTATATATTAAATGTTAAATATAATAAGGAGTAGAATAGGAGAAATGCAAGATGGTATTAGAAAGTTCTCATCCCTAAAGTGCTGTAAATTCACTTGAAGATATACTGTGATAATAGTTTTATATGTATATATACTGTAAACCCAAATGCAAACACAAAAATAATAAAACAAAGATTCATAACTGATAACAAAGGAGATAAAATAGAATCATAAAAAATAATCAGAGAGAAGGCAAAACAAGAGGGAGAAAACAATAGAGAAAAATTGGAGAAAGCAAAAGAAATATTAAGAGGAAAGACTTAAAATCAAACTTATCAATTGCATTAAGTATTATGGTTGTTGTTCAGTCCCTCAATTGTGTCTGACTCTGCAACCCCATGGACTGCAGCGCTCCAAGCTTCCTTGTTCTTCCCCATCTCCCGGAGTGTGCTCAAACTCATGTTTATTAAGTCAGTGATGCCATCCAACAGTCCAACCAGATAAATTATAGATTTGGGTAACAAAAGCAACACTCCACTATAGGCTGCTTATGAGAAATATACTTTAAATATAAAAATAAGCATGGATTAAAACTTAAAAGGTAGAAAATATGCATCATGCTAATATTAACCTAAAGAAAGTTGGAATAGTTATATTAATATCAGAGAAACCAGACTACAAAGCAAAGAAGACTGCCAAGGCTAAAGAGGATAATTTCATAATGACAAAAATGTCAATTCATTAAAAGAATATAACAACCCTCAAAGTTTATAAACCTAGACAGTGCAATACAAAATGCTCATAACAACTCTATGTAAAGAATATTTTCAAAACTTCTACAAGGAATTCGTTAACAAACTACACTTTACCTTTGAACAACATAGATTTGAACTGTGTGGGATCATTTATACATGGATTTTTCAATCCTTGATAGCTCAGTTGGTAAAGAATCTGCCTGCAATTCAGGAGACCCTGGTTATATTCCTAGATGGGTAAGATCTGCTGGAGAAAGGGTAGGCTACGCACTCCAGTATTTTGGGGCTTCCCTTGTGACTCAGCTGGTAAAGAATCTACCTTCAATGCAGAAGGCCGGGATTTGATCCCTGGATAAGGAAGATCCCCTGGAGAAGGGAAAGGCTACCCACTCCAGTATTCTGGCCTGGAGAATTCCATGGACTATGCAGTCCATGGGGTCACAAAGAGTCAGACACAACTGAGCAACTTTCACTTTCACTTTCTTTCAAACACTACAGTACTACATGATTCACAATTGGTTGGAGCCAATTATAAGTTGTATTCAGATTTTCCATTATTTTCTAACTGTAGAGGATATTTAGCAGACTTTTGCTTTTTAATGTATTCTGACGTTTTAGGACGGGAATCTACTCATATAAATTGTTAAAAGTCATTTTTCTTCTTCACATATCTAAATAGCAAGCACCTATAACAATGTTATTATATTCATAGTGACAAATTAGTCTAATTCAGACTAGTACATTTTATGTACCAAAATAAAAAGATAAAGTATAATCAATTTTTCTGTCACATAACTTTTGAATGTAAATAGGTAATATTGCACACCCCATGTACATTTACCTTAAAATAAGACTATCATGGCATTCAGACAATTGTGATTTTTAAACTAACACAATTGAGATGAATCCTAACTTGAAAACTAATTTAAATTTTACTTGTACAAAAAATATAGGCATGATGGTTTTTTCAAAATGTACTCATTAGTCCCTATTTT
Organism: Madoqua kirkii; assembly: GCA_006408675.1. Classification (NCBI taxonomy): domain Eukaryota; kingdom Metazoa; phylum Chordata; class Mammalia; order Artiodactyla; family Bovidae; genus Madoqua; species Madoqua kirkii. Next base: position 19,784 of record SJYC01100037.1, read on the forward strand.
TATTCACACATGATTAATCAGCCATTAATGAAAAGAAAATTTCTCTATTACTGTAAATATGATGATTATACCACTCTAATTTATTATATTATGGGCTCTAGCCTTTGCTCTCTTTAGCACTAATATATACTGTCTAAATTATCACAAGTGGATTTCTTACTGTTATGTACAAAAGCTAATAGTAACATAAATTTTTAAAGACAGGATACTTAAAAGCATCTACAGGCAACTCATGATTACAAATGTATTGTCAACAGGGGAACAATATTTTAAAGCTATAAAAGCCAATAAAATTATAAAAATTTTAAAATATAAATCTTTGGCTTCTACCAGAGAATACAATTTTTTTTATTGCGTATGCC
>SJYC01100041.1:0-10583 GCA_006408675.1 Madoqua kirkii
CATATAAAACAGAAAAAGAAAAGAAACATCCTCCATCCTGCCTTCTCCTTCAGGAATGCATAGAGAAACAAAAGGGTAAATAACACTCAGGCCTTATTTTTCATTGTAAGTGTTTCCAAAACACATAAAGGAAAAACAGACAAAAAAGCCCACATCATCCAGCCACCTTCAGGTAATAATTATACATTTCTCCTTATTTCCTTCTTGTCTTTTTTCTTTGAATCTATGTGTCTGAAGATGAACATTTTATAAAATTAGGATCATACTTTATAAAGATGGGCTCGTAAAAGGACGGAAATTGTATGGACCTAACAGAAGCAGAAGATATTAAGAAGACTCCTCTATATTCAGAAATAATGAGCTAGTGAAAAAGGCTGGATTTCTTTAAAGTATTAAATTTTAAAATTCAAGCTACACCTGTGTATCAAATATGATCCTAATTTTATCAAATGTATATCTTCAGACACATAGATTCAAAGAAAAAAGACAAGAAGGAAATAAGGAGAAATGTATAACTATTACCTGAAGGTGGCTGGATGATGTGGGCTTTTTTGTTTGTTTTTCCTTTATGTGTTTTGGAAACACAATGAAAAATAAGGCCTGAGTGTTATTTATCCTTTTGTTTCTCTATGCATTCCTGAAGGAGAAGGCAGGATGGAGGATGTTTCTTTTCTTTTTCTGTTTTATATGCATTCTTTTTCTTCAATATTCCTTTCCACTATGGCTTACCCCAGGAGGTTGGAATACAGTTCCCTGTGCTATAGCGTAGGACCTTGTCGTTCATCCATCCTGAGAGTGATAGTTCATATCTGCTAATTACAAACCCCCAGTCCAGCCCTCTTCCTGCAAAGATGGGTTCGATAAAGGACAGAAAATTTCTCTATGCATTCCTGAAGGAGAAGGCAGGATGGAGGATGTTTCTTTTCTTTTTCTGTTTTATATGCATTCTTTTTCTTCAATATTCCTTTCCACTATGGCTTACCCCAGGAGGTTGGAATACAGTTCCCTGTGCTATAGCGTAGGACCTTGTCGTTCATCCATCCTGAGAGTGATAGTTCATATCTGCTAATTACAAACCCCCAGTCCAGCCCTGTTTGTGCTCCCATCGCCCTTGGCAACCAGGAGTCTGTTCTCTATGTCTGTGAGTCTGTTTCTGTTTCATAGGTAGGTTTGTTTGTGTCATATTTTAGATTCCACATATAAGCGTTATCATATGGTATTTGTCTCTCCCTTTCTGACTTACTGGAGTGGGTTGCCATTTTCTTCTCCAGGGGATCTTCCCTACCCAGGGATCGAATCCGCATCTCCTGCATTGACAGGTGGGTTCTTTACCACTGAGCCACTGAGGAAGCCTTGTAAAAGGACTTTTAATACACTGTTTTCTTTCATTCCAGCTGTGGCTTCAGAGCTGATTTGCATTCCTAGTCTAGAAGTCATTTTTGATCACAAATATCAGAAGTGATGACAGAGTTGAAAGTCTTACTTATCAGAATAAGAGCCTCAGAGAACCCCTGATTGACTCCAAAGTTTCCCCCTTTTAAACTTGGGATGTTTGTCTCTTCATGCTGCTATGTCAGGGGAAAGCACTGCCAAATGGAGTTTTTCCATATTTGACTCAAAGCGGGTGGAGGGTTGAAGTTGATCCTTGTTATAATGTTGGTGCCAACTGTTGGCCAGGAATAGGCATTCACAGCCAGATTTTTGAATTCCTGTAACCAGGAGCCCATAATAAAAAGACTCCTACAAACCCTGACCTCTCTCTCTCTCTCTGAGGCCCCTGGCCAAGAAAAGCAGGAACCTCTGGAGCCAAAAGGATCCAAGGATGGAGTGGAGAGAGACGAGAGTCCTGGCAAAGAACTCGGCTTGGTGCACTGATTCCAAGCATGTCTGAGACAAAGTCTCTCCATTGCTGGACCGGCCAGGCCACTCCCGCCTCAGGCCCAGGCAAGCTGGACTGCAGGATGGTTGCTGTTTCTACCACACCGCACTCAGTTGGTGACCAGCCAGCTGGTCTATTTGCCCAAAGAGGCCCAACCCAGCCACAGCCACCACCCCACAGAGAACTTGGCCGCTTCTTTAAGAACCTCCCTTCCTTGCCTTCTGGATAGAACAGATCCTGGACTGTTTTTACTTTTTCAACACCCCTGCCCTCCCTCCAGACATAAGCAGGATGTTTAGAAAAGCTCAAGATGGCCAGGGGTCTGCTGTGTTGGCCATTGGTCCCCACTTGGAAAGTAGTTCCAATCAATATCAGTGAGTCTACTTCTGCTAAGGCTTTGGATCGAGCCCAGGACTCCTGAACCTCCCTCTCTCTGTCTCTCTCTCTCTGTCTCTCTCTCTCTCCCTGAGAACTTGGCTACAGGGAGTTCTACAGGGTGAGGTAGAAGACACGCCTTCCCTTTTTAAAGATTCTTCTTTTTAGACTTTTAAGAAATCTTCCCCAGTCCCAAAAAGTTCAAGGGAGAAAGCAAGTCTCATTTTGCTGTTCTTTGCTCACTAAGTCTTATCCAGCTCATTGCAGCTTCATGGACTGCAGCACACCAGGTCCTCTGTCCTCCGTCATCTCCCAGAGTTTGCTCAGATTCATGTCCATTGAGTTGAGATGCCATCCAACCATCCCATCCTCTGTTTCCACTTTCTCAATCTTTCCCAGCATCAGGGTCTTTTCTAATGAGTCAGTTCCTCACATCAGGTGACCAAAGTATTGGAGCTTCAACTTCAGCATCAGTCCTTCCAATGAATATATTCCAGCTTGATTTCCTTTAGGATTTCCTTTAGGACTTTGCTCTCCTTGCAGTTCAAGGGGGACTTTCAAAAGTCTTCTTTAGCACCATAATTTGAAAACATCAATTTTTCGGTGCTCAGCCTTCTTTATGGCCTAACCCTCACACCCATATGTGACTACTGGAAAAACCATAGTTTTGACTATAGGGACTTTTGTCAGCAAAGTGATATCTCTGCTTTTTACCATGCTGTAGGTATGTCATAGCTTTCCTTCCAAGGAACAGGCATCTTTTAATTTCATGACCACAGTCACTGTCTGCAGTGATTCTGGAGCTCAAGAAAATAAAATCTGTCATTGCTTCCATTTTTTCCCCATCTGCTTGCCATGAAGTCATGAGTCTCATGGCTGGGGGTCTTACCCCTTTGCAGAGCTCTTCTCCATCTCCTAAGGGCTGGGATAGGATCCAAAAGAAAACTCCTCTATGGAAAACAACCTGTCTGATTAAAGGTCTGTTGGGCAAAGTGTTCATGACTAAAGACCCTCTCTTGCTCCCTCCAGACTGAACAGAAAGATGCACAAGAGCAGGTTCACCACTGATGAACTGAGCCAGTGCCTGCTCCTCTAGAACTGAGTTCATCCCAGAAGCAAAGGTCCTATGATTTGAGGATGGAGGTTGGGAAACCTCAGGCACAGTGAGAAAGCAAGAGCTGCCGGGCAGGGAATGGACCAGGAGCAGCGGCAGCCACACAGAGGCCCCCTTCTGCTGGCGCTTTCACACGTGCCTGCCTGGCCAAGCCCCAGGCTCAGCTATCAGTGCTTCACTACCTGCCACTGCCAGAGCTCCCTGGGGGCTGTTCAGCACCATGGAGGCTCCTGCAGCAGCTACTAGAGGCAAGACTAGCCCCTGCCCACCCCGCACCTTCCATCACCCTGCAGGATCCTCTGCCCTAGGATGTGCAGGTACTGCTGAAGCCCACACAGCACATCCATCCCGCAGGCCCTCCATCACCCAAGCTGGCTTTGCAGTGGCCATGCCTTTTGTCCCCAAGTCAGTTATTTTCTGCCCCCTCAGTCCATCGCCCTGATCCCTAAACCATGCTGGACAATCCCCAGTGATGCAGTGTTCCAGTCCAGCAGAGCAAGGCAGGCTCGGCAGGTAGCCAGTCACCACAGCAGCAGCCCTCCCAGGACCCAGCAACTGGTTACAGCTGTGGAAGATAAGCCACCATCAGGATGGCAGGACCCATGCTTAGAGTGGGCTTCCTTGGTGGCTAAGACAGTAAAGAATCTGCCCGCAATGCAGGAATCTTGGGTTCGATCTCTGGGTCAGGAAGATCTCCTGGAGAAGGGGATGGCTACCCTCTCCAGTATTCGTGACTGAAGAATGCCATGGACAGGGGAGCCTGGCGGGCTACAGTCCATGGGATCTCAAAGAGCTGGAAAGTGACTAAGTGACTAACACTTGTGGCTTAGAGTACAGAGCATCCATCCTGAGGCATCTTCACAGAATCCATAACATCTTCCCTGCACCTTCTACCAGTCAGTGACGAAAGACTCCAGCAGGCATTGAAGGCATCCCTCCATAAGGCTGGGGCTGGGACTTTGGGAAGAAAGGGGTTACCCAAATTATGATACTAGAGCTTTATGCAGAGTCCCCTTTTTTGCCAGTCGTTGTAATCCATATTTCTAGATTTTCCCCTTTCCCACATGGATCAGAGGAAACCGGGGAAGTATAAATACATTTGACTTTATTCAGCCTTCAGCAAAACTCTCCTGCCCTAGAGAGAAGCCCTGGAAGAATAAAAAGTCACAGGGAACCAACTGTTGAAGATGGTCACAATCTGAGAATCACTGTGCACCCGTGGGAAGCCATCAGACACCATGTCCAGGCTGCTCACCGTGCGGCCGTGGCTCTCCTGGCCACCCACAGCACAGGGACACGTGGACACGAGAAGGAAAGGCTTCTGGGAAAGCAGCTTTGTCAAAGGCCTTTTGAAAACTTTGCAAATGTGTGACAACATGGCTAGACCTAGAGGACATGATGCTAACTGAGATAAGCCAGACACAGAAAGACAAATACTGTATCATCTCATTTATATGTAGATATCATCTCATTTATATGTAGAATCTGCTGCTGCTGTTAGGTCATCAGCCATGTCCGACTCTCTGCGACCTCGTGGACGGCAGCACGCCAGGCTTCCCTGTCCATCACCAACTTCCGGAGCCTATTCAAACTCATGTCCATCAAGTCGGTGATGCCATCCAACCACTTCATCCTCTGTCATAGAAGGTTAGTTAGTCTTAGATGTCATAGGTTAGTTTTCTAAAACTGAGTTTATAGAGGTAGAGAGTAGAATGGTGGATGCCATGGGTCAGGGAAGGGGTCACAGGGAGAGGATGGTCAATGTGTATAAAGATGCAAGACGAGTGAGCTCTGGGGATCTCCTCTACAGTCTAGTGTCTGTGGTTAATCATTCTGCATTTTTAAAAATTCTGGGGGGCAAGTGGGATCTTAGTTCCTCCACGAGGGATTAAACCCAGTCCTAACTGCTGGACCACCAGTGAAGTACCAATAATTTTATATTTTACACTGAAATTTTTCCTAAGAGGATAACACTTATGGTGTGTGTGCTAATAATAATAACGGCCAAAGGAAACTTTAGGAGGTGATGGATATCTGTGCTCTTGATAGTAGGGATGGGTTCTCGGGTAACACTTGTCCCCAGACTCATTAAACTGTGTGCATTAAATGTGTACATATCAGTCAGTCCTCAATGAAGTGGCTTTAAAGAAATGTGGCCACAAAAATTTGGTGAAAAAGAAAAAGGACAATATATTAAGAGGCAATCCTGAGAAACGCGGTTTGATTTACTATTTAATGGGAACCCTGGACAATAAATTAGGGGCAACCACCTGGCAGGCTCCAGCACTGTTAAGGTATTACTCACAATAGTTTATCAACAGGTGTTATCTTTAGGGTTCAGGAACAAAAGTTAGAATTTGGGGGAATTTTTCAGTAACACTCAATCTTAAGTTATTGTTTGTTAGTGCCTCGGTCATGTTAGCTGCTCTTTGCGACCCCATGAACTGCAGCCCACCGGGTCCTCTGTCCATGGAATTCTCCAGAGAAGAATACTGGAGTGGGCTGCCATGCCTTCCTCTGGGAGGTCTTCCTGACCCAGGGATGGAGCCTGGGTTTCCTGCACTGCAGGCAGATTCTTTACCATCTGAGCCACCAGGGAAGCCCAAGTTATTCTCTAACTATTGCTAAAATCAATTATATTCTTTACTGATGGATATCTAAAAAATTGTATACAAAGAAATATTAATTTCAGTTGCATTTATGAAAACTACAGTCTACAGAAAATATTCATACACTAGAAAACACCAGCAGGACGCCCTGGTGGCCCACTGGTTGGAACTTCTCCTTCCAGTGCAGCGGGTGCAGGTTTGATCCCTGATTGGGGAGCTAAGAGTCCACGTGCCTCTGGCCAAAACACATAAAACAGAAGCAATATTGTAACAAATTCAATGAAGACTTTAAAATGGTCCAACAAAAAGAAATCTTTAAAATAAACACCAGCAAACATCACAGTGTATTATAATGTAACATTCAGATTCCCCAGTGAGACATTAATAGTTAACAGAACTAGTCAGAATCATACTTTGAAACTGCTCTTTTTAAAACGTGTTTTGCTTCCAAAATTTATTATTTCTTGGAACACCATTCATAAGATTTGTGGAAAGCATACAACGCACAAAATGTATTAATAAATTAATAAAATGTATTAGTTATTATTTTATTTGCAACAATCACTCACCATTAGAGACAGGCAGGTCACAGACACTTAAAACATGGCTATAGCTATAGCTTAGAAGATCAACTGGTTAATCATCACTGCTTTTCTTCTGGGTGTTCCTGTCTGGTTTCCAAAACGACCACCCTTAACCTTGGAGTCTGTGTGTCAGCGTCTCCTGCACCCATGTTCCATTGCACTTCAGTGGGTTCCTTCAGATCAGTAACATCTCTGTGTTACTTGCAAAGCTTCATTCTCGAAGGAGAATAATAGTTTTTTCTTGTTTCCCTAACTTCTCCACTGGTTTTCCTCAAAATATGAAATTTGGAAAAACATAGAAATTTCCCAAGCAATTCTTTCAAGTAAAGAATTCTCACGTGCAGCTCAAAATGGGCTGCAGGTCAGATGGGGATGAGCCATCAGCAGGGCCCCTGGAAGGGACGTAGGTAGCTTGATGGGGTGGGAGGAACTGGGACTTGGGGCTGCAGTCCAACCTCAGGACAAATCACCTGTGAAAACAGGAACCCATCAGCCTGTCTTCTTCACTTTAGCCTCAGCTAGAAAACATATTGGCTTTCCTAGTGGCTCAGTGGTAGAGAATCTGCCTGCCAATGCCGGAGACCCACGTTCCATCCCTGGGTCAGGAACATCCCCTGAGAAGGAAATGGCAACCGACTCCAGTGTTCTTGCCTGGAGAATCCCATGTACAGAGGAGCCTGGTGGGCTACAGTCCACGGGGCCACATAAAGTCGGACACAACTTGGCGACTAAACAACAATAGAAAACACATTGGAAACAGCAGCCCCCAGCCTCATTTAGCAGCTAGTGAAGAGACTTTAAAGAATGAAGAAGACTAACAAGGTACTTGGAGAAGACAAGTCCTGACTTAACTGTAACGACTTGTCAAAGAAAGAAGGAAAATATTAGGGAAATACTGACACAACAGTTTATATCAATTAAAATTAAAACTACGCCTACCCCCAGCCTCATTTAGCAGCTAGTGAAGAGACTTTAAAGAATGAAGAAGACTAACAAGGTACTTGGAGAAGACAAGTCCTGACTTAACTGTAACGACTTGTCAAAGAAAGAAGGAAAATATTAGGGAAATACTGACACAACAGTTTATATCAATTAAAATTAAAACTACGCCTATTTCTTCCTTGTCATAAAGCTGAGTTTCTGCCTAAGGCTCTTTGTTTGGAAGGCCAAACAACTTTCTGGTAATATTGAGAGATTTGATTTTTGTAGTTTCAAGGACAGTAGACTTGAAATTCTGACACAGGTTTGCTCTTTGAAACTACACTTGTCAAAATGTTTGTTGGGGGGAAAGCCATGTTTGTTAAAATTATAAAAACTTAAAGTCACGGGCAACTGTGAAGGCGCACAAGAGCGGCTGAGAGGAGCTACTCCACGTCCGAGGTCAGGGGCAGAAGCCAGGAGGACCCCATGCCCAAGGGGCGGTGGCCAGGAGGAGCTACCCCAGGTCCAAGGAGTGGTGGCTGCACGGGCGCAAGAGGGCACAGGAGAGGAGCTACTCCACGTTCAAGGTCAGAAGGGGAGGCAATGAGGAGATACCCCTCCTCCAAGGTAAGGAGCAGCGGCTGCACTTTGCTGGAGCAGTCATGAAGAGATACCCCACGCCCAAGGTAAGAGAAACCCAAGACGGTAGGTGTTGCAAGAGGGCAGACACACTGAAACCATACTCACAGAAAACTAGTCAATCTAATCACACTAGGATCACAGCCTTGTCTAACTCAATGAAAGTAAGCCATGCCCTGTGGGGCCACCCAAGACAGATGGGTCATGGTGGAGAGATCTGACAGAATGTGGTCTACTGGAGAAGGGAATGGCAAACCACTTCAGTATTCTTGCCTTGAGAACTCCAAAAGGCAAAATGATAGGATACTGAAAAAGGAACGCCCCAGGTGGGTAGGTGCTGATTATGCTACTGGAGATCAGTGGAGAAATAACTCCAGAAAGAATGAAGGGATGGAGCCAAAGCAAAAACAATGCACAGTTGTGGATGTGACTGGTGATAGAAGCAAGGTCCGATGCTATAAAGAGCAATATTGCATAGGAACCTAGAATATTAGGTCTATGAATCAAGGCAAATTGGAAGTGGTCAAACAGGAGATGGCAAGAGTGAACATCAACATTCTAGGAATCAGAGAACTAAAATGGACTGGAATGGGTGAATTTAACTCAGATGACCATTATATCTATTACTGTGGGCAGGAATCCCTTAGAAGAAATAGAGTAGCCACCATGGTCAATAAAAGATTACAAAATGCAGTACTTGGATGCAGTCCCAAAAATGACAGAATGATCTGTTTGTTTCCAAGGCAAACCATTCATCACAGTAATCCAAATCTATGCCCCAACCAGTAACGCTGAAGAAACTGAAGTTGAATGGTTCTATGAAGACCTACAAGACCTTTTAGAACTAACACCTCCAAAAGATGTCCTTTTCATTATAGGGAACTGGAAGGCAAAACTAGGAAGTCAAGAAACCCCTGGAGTAACAGGCAAATTTGGCCTTGGTAAACAGAATGAAGCAGGGCAAAGGCTAATAGAGTTTTGCCAGGAGAACACACTGGTCATAACAAGCATCCTCTTCCACCAATACAAGAGAAGATTCTACACATGGACATCACCAGATGGTCAACACTGAAATCAGATTGATTATTTTCTTTGCAGCCAAAGATGGAGAAGCTCTATACAGTCAGCAAAAACAAGACTGGGAGCTGACTGTGGCTCCTTATTCCCAAATTCAGATTTAAATTGAAGAAAGTGGGGAAAACCACTAGACCATTCAGGTATGACCTAACTCAAATCCCTTATGATTATACAGTGGAAATGAGAAATAGATTTAAGGGCCTAGATCTGATAGATAGAGTGCCTGATGAACTATGGACTGATGTTCATGACATTGTATAGGAGACAGGAATCAAGACCATCCTCATGGAAAAGAATGCAAAAAAGCAAAATGGCTGTCTGGGGAAGCCTTACAAATAGCTGTGAAAAGAAGAGAAGTGAAAAGCAAAGGAGAAAAGGAAAGATATAAGCATCTGAATGCAGAGTTCCAAAGAATAGCAAGGAGAGATAAGAGAGCCTTCCTCAGCGATCACTGCAAAGAAACAGAGGAAAACAACAGAATGGGAAAGACTAGAGATCTCTTCAAGAAAATTAGAGATACCAAGGGAACATTGCATGCAAAGATGGGCTCGATAAAGGACAGAAATGGTCTGGACCTAACAGAAGCAGAAGATATTAAGAAGAGGGAGGTAGCAAGAATATACAGAAGAAGTATACAAAAAAGATCTTCATGACCAAGATAATCACGATGGTGTGATCACTCACCTAGAGCCAGACATCTTGGAATGTGAAGTCAAGAGGGCCTTAGAAAGCATCACTATGAACAAAGCTAGTGGAGGTGATGGCATTCCAGTTGAGCTGTTTCAGGTCCTGAAAGATGATGCTGTGAAAGTGCTGCACTCAATATGCCAGCAAATTTGGAAAACTCAGCAGTGGCCACAGGACTGGAAAAGGTCAGTTTTTATTCCAATCCCAAAGAAAGGCAATGCCAAAGAATCCTCAAACTACTGCACAATTGCATTCATCTCACACACTAGTAAAGTAATGCTCAAAATTCTCCAAGCTAGTCTTCAGCAATACGTGAACCATGAACTTCCTGAAGTTCAAACTGGTTTTAGAAAAGGCAGAGAAACCAGAGATCAAATTGCCAACATCTGCTGGATCATGGAAAAAGCAGGAGAGTTCCAGAAAAACATCTATTTCTGCTTTATTGACTATGCCAAAGCCTTTGACTGTGTGGTTCACAAGAAACTGTGGAAAATTCTGAAAGAGGTGGGAATACCAGACCACCTGACTTGCCTCTTGAGAAACCTATATGCAGGTCAGGAAGCAACAGTTAGAAGTGGACATGGAACGATAGACTGGTTCCAAATAGGCAAAGGAGTACGTCAAGGCTGCATATTGTCACCCTGCTTATTTAACTTCTATGCAGAATACATCATGAGAAACATTGGGCTGGAAGAAGC
>SJYC01100042.1:0-28002 GCA_006408675.1 Madoqua kirkii
TCAGGAAGCAACAGCTAGAACTGGACATGGAACGATAGACTGGTTCCAAATAGGCAAAGGAGTACGTCAAGGCTGCATATTGTCACCCTGCTTATTTAACTTCTATGCAGAATACATCATGAGAAACATTGGGCTGGAAGAAGCACAAGCTGGAATCAAGTTTGCCAGGAGAAATATCAATAACCTCAGATATGCAGATGACACCACCCTTATGGCAGAAAGTGAAGAGCAGCTAAAGAGCCTCTTGATGAAAGTGTAAGAGGAGAGTGAAAAAGTTGGCTTAAAGCTCAATATTCAGAAAACGAAGATCATGGCACCTGGTCCCATCACTTCATGGGCAATAGATGGGGAAACAGTGGAAACAGTGTCAAACTTTATTTTGGGGGGCTCCTAAATCACTGCAGATAGTGACTCCAAAATCAGTGCAGATGGTGACTACAGCCATGAAATTAAAAGGCACTTACTCCTTGGAAGAAAAGTTATGACCTACCTAGATAGCATATTCAAAAGCAGAGACATTACTTTGCCAACAAAGATCCATCTAGTTAAGGCTATGGTTTTTCCAGTGGTCATGTATGGATGTGAGTTGGACTGTGAAGAAAGCTGAGCACTGAGAATTGATGCTTTTTAACTGTGGTGTTGGAGAAGACTCTTGAGAGTCCCTTGGACTGCAAGGAGATCCAACCAGTCCATTCTGAAGAAAATCAGTCCTGGGTGTTCTTTGGAAGGAATGATGCTAAAGCTGAAACTCCAGTACTTTGGCCACCTCATGCGAAGAGTTGACTCATTGGAAAAGACTCTGATGCTGGGAGAGATTGGGGGCAGGAGGAGAAGGGGACAACAGAGGATGAGATGGCTGGGTGGCATCACGGACTTGATGGAAGTGAGTCTGAGTGAACTCCAAGAGATGGTGATGGACAGGGAGGACTGGTGTGCTGGGATTCATGGGGTCGCAAACAGTCGGACACTTCTGAGCAACTGAACTGAACTGAACTGAAAATCATGAAAAGTTGATTTATTCACCAGGTCTAGTGATAATTTTTCATGAGAACATTACTCAGTTCAGTTCAGTTCAGTTGCTCAGTTGTGTCCGACTCTTTGTGACCCCATGGACTGCAGCCCACCAGGCCTCCCTGTCCATCACTGACTCCCAGAGCTTACCCAGACTCAAGTCCATTGAATCAGTGATGCCATCCAACCATCTCATCCTCTGTCGTTCCCTGTTCCTCCTGCCTTCAATCTTTGCCAGGATGTTACTGCCCTAACTCTATTCCACTTAATCTTTATAAAAGGACGTTATGGGGCTTCCCTGGTGGTCTAGTGGTTAAGAATCTTCCTTGCAATGCAAGGAACACTGGTTCAAATCCCTGGGTCTGGGAAGATTCCTCATGTCACAGGGCAACAGAGCCTGTACACCACAGCTACAGAGCCTGCCCTCTGGAGACCGCGAGCCTCAACACAGAAGCCACTGCAACGAGAAGCCTACTCACAGCGACTAGAGAGCAAGGCCCACAGGTGGCAGAGCCCAGCACACCAAAGACAAGGACTTTTTTTTAAAGAAAAGAACTTTACAAATTTTCTTAAAATTGGGAAATTAGCTAACAGCACATTTCCTACTGTAACAATGGACTGCAAGGAAAATAAAGGGACCTTTGAGGAGATTAACTTTGGAATTGCTAGAATCTCAGTTTGTTATGACTCAGCCCTCGGCCCTTTATCTCAGGTTTTGCACCGATGAGGAAGGTGCTTGTCCTAAAGACCACTGGGATGCTCGAGGCTGCTCTGGATGACACCTGGGGCCTGGAGAAAAGGGACCACAATGGCAGCCCACTCCAGTACTCATGCCTGGCAAACCCCATGGACAGAGGAGCCTGGTGGGCTGCAGTCCATGGGGTCACTAGGAGTTGGACACTACTGAGCATCTTCAGTTTCACTTTTCACTTTCATGCACTGAAGAAGGAAATGGCAACCCACTCCAGTGTTCTTGCCTGGAGAATCCCAGGGACAGGGAGCCTGGTGGGCTGCTGTCTATGGGGTCACACAGAGTCAGACATGACTGAAGTGACTTAGCAGTTAGCAGTAGCAGGCCCGGACACCTGACCACAGTCTCAGGCCCGTCTCTCTTTGGAAAGGTGTCAGAATCCAAGAGCAGCAGCAAGTGCAAACAAGAGAGGCCTGGCCTGTCTCTTTAATCTCCTTTACTCTGGGCAGGTCCTCAGTCGCTCTTTGTTTTTTATGACTGACGTCACGAAATATAAAGACCATTTATTTTGAAGAGTGTCCCTCGGCTTGGGTTTAAGTGATATTCCCTCAAGATTATAGAATCAGGCTCTGTGTTTTGGGAAGACGAGCAAAGCCCTGATACTGCAAAAGACTGAGGGCAAGAGAAGAAGGGGGCGACAGAGAATGAAATGTTTGGATGGCGCCATTAACTCAATGGGCATGAGTTTGAGCAAACTCCGGGAGTTAGTGAAGGACAGGGAAGCTTGGCTTAAAAGGCACATAACTTTAGAGGCTGAATTCCATGGACTGTATAGTCCATGGGGTTGCAAAAGTTGGACACGACTGAGAAACTTTCACTTTCACTTTTTCCCTCTTCACAGTGGAAATCACTATCCATTCAAAAATTGGTCTCACTCTTTTTATAGCTGCACTCTACTGGGTGGCCCACTCTCTGATGTTTGAGTATATGGTCTTTTTTTCTAGCATTTTGTGAATTCAATTAACACTGCAAGGAATTATTTTATATGCAAATATTTTCTTGTTTTTGGAGCTATGAATTTCTAGAGGTGGAATTAGTGGCACAAATAGAAAATACACATAGAATATTTTTAGATAATGCCAAACATCCCCCCAAAAGCATTGTATCAGTTTTCATCCCTACCTTCAAAGCATGAGACTTCCTGCTTCTCCAGTCTTGCTAACCAGAATGTGCCATTATACTTTACAATTTTCACCATTAAGTGAAAAATGATTTCAGTTCAGTTTTAAGTTGCATTGTCCTATGAGTGAGGTTAAACAATTTTTCTTTTAAGAATATTGTGAATGTTGCCCATTTTTCTATTGGGCACATGCTTTAAAAAGAAAAAGATTGACTATGAATTGCTTTTCCTTTCAAAGTGCTGGGCAGAAGCTAGAAGTTATACATTTGCTTAACATTTATCCTCTTCATATTTCTCATCGTAAAATCTCTAATTGTGGTAACATTTTAGTCCTTGATATGGGTATGGTCACTGAAAACAATTTATCAAGCTGTACATGTGTGACTTGTGCATTTCTAAAAAGTTACTTGAAAAACCCTGAGCTGATTTAATTCTGTGCTAAATTATCAATGTCTCATCTGCCTGATGCTTAAAGGAAGCCTGATGATTCCCAGAATCACATCCAAGTAACCCTGATGTGAAAAGATGAAAGGGTGTCCTCGAAAGGCAAACCCAGCAACACAGCACAAACAGAGCGTTCTACTTCCTCTCCCATACCGCCGCCCACTCCTACCAGCCTCTAAGATCTCATGGGAGCTAGACGGAGCCACCTAACTCACCACCTCTGCTGCTGCTGCTGGTAAGTCGCTTCAGTCATGTCCGACCCTGTGCGAGCCCGTAGATGGCAGCCCACCAGGCTCCCCTATCCCTGGGATTCTCCAGGCAAGAACACTGGAGTGGGTTGCCATTTCCTTCTCCAGTGCATGAAAGTGAAAAGTGAAAGTGAAGTTGCTCAGTCATGTCCGACTTTTAGCGACCCCATGGACTGCAGCCTACCAGGCTCCTCCATCCATGATATTTTCCAGGCAAGAGTACTCTCACCACCTATAGGAAAGGATTTATCCAACAGGCAATGGGAAGGATCCCCTGGTCTTAGTTATTTACCTACAATCCCTTCTTTGTGTCCCAATAAGTGATGCCGCTCTGTTTCAAGCCTCATTTTCTCCATCATTTTCAGGGATAGTAGCAGGAAGCAGGTAATCAAGCCTATTAAATGTAATAAGCTCCTTAGAGAAGACCCTTAAGGGCTTGGATTTTTTTCCACTATTTTCACTGAGCAGAGCGGGACTGGCTAGTTGTATGTGTCCCCTCACACCCTCAGCCCCTGTGGGAGAGACGGGGCAATCCAAAGAAACCTGCTGTGGGGTGCGGGGCTGGATGGATGGAAGGCTTTAAAAAAAAAAATTACTGGTCGATTTGCACTTTTCAGGATAGTCCTAGCTGAAGTTACAGTAAACACACACACAGACACACACTTTCTCTCCCCCTTCTCTGTTTTAAGCAGCATTGGGAGCTGTGGCAAGAACCCAGGCTCTCTGAGCATCACTGGAGCTCAGTCTGACCCCCAGTTTCGGACAGTGTACTGGATTGTCCACACTTGCGTGGTGCAGGCCCGGAGAACAAGCGTGTGACCACCCCAGATGTCCTTCTTCATCTCCAGACAACGCCTGGTGACTCTGTTGATAACAGCTCTTCCCTGGATGGAAGGAGAAAGAGTGAAATTACTAACACACCCTGGGAGAACATCCCTTTGTCCTGCTCCCAGTCTGCCTGCCGTGCTCTGATACAAGTCCGAGGGCTCCCTCAGTCCTCGGCAAGTCATCCAGAGGAGACAGGAAGCCAAGCGCAGAGTTAGATCACCCAGAACCTTCTCTCCTCCCCCTACAGCAAGCTAACCCAGACCCGGGAGTGAACGGTGCTGGGCTGATTCCTCTGTTCTCCACCCCTCCTGAGCTGGAAGCATCTGGTCAGCACAGCTGGCAAGTCAGCCTGCAGCCTGCAGAACCGAGGTCCTCTACTTGGTCTCCTTTCTACATCTTCACCACTGAGCTCGTGAACCTCATCCGGACACTCCCTCCCACCAGCAAGGCTCTCTGGTGGAACAGGAGCGAAAGCCCCGTTCAAGAATCTCAGCCTATTTTCTCCATCTGCTTTCTGTGAGGGGCAGTTCCTGCCCCCTTTGTTGTGGGAGCTTCACCAAGGTTTACTGCTGGAAACACTGAGTGCTTTAAAGTCAAAGAGTCTGGGTTGAATGCTTGTTTGGTTAACAGAGAGAGAGATGTGGGCATATGACCATATCAGGGTTAATACAGACTGAGCTCCGTGCCTGACATGGAAGGCGTGCAACAGATCTCTGCCTTTCCCCATCCTCATGGGGCCGAGGGAGGGACAGTGTCCTACTCTGTGCCCCTTTGTGCCACCTTCATCACCCCCGACCTCTTTGCTCCTTACCTGCTCACCTTGACACTGAGGGTCGTGCCATCTGTCCTGGCCCTGTCCCCCTCTCCTAGCTTTTCTACTCCCCACCCTGCTCTCCACCGCTTTGCAGGAATCTGCCTCAGTGCCTGGGTGAAACAGTTCCCCATATCCTCAGAGTTCACAGCATCCAGGCAGAAGTCTGGTGAGAAGTTCACTGCTCCCCACCCATGACCTACCCCTCCCCACGTGTTTCCTTGACGCCAAGCACAGCTGCTGCTGTTTAGTCTCCCAGTTGTGTCTGACTCTTTGCAGCCCTATGGACTATAGCCCGCTAGCCTCCTCTGTCCATAGGATTCTCCAGGCAAGAATACTGGAGTGGGTTGCGGCTCTCTATGATGAGAAGAGCTGACTCATTGGAAAAGACCCTTATGCTGGGAAAGATTGAGGGCAGGAGGAGAAGGTGACGACAGAGGATAAGATGGTTGGATGGCATCACCAACTCAATGGACATGGGTTTGGATGGACTCTGGCAGTTGGTGATGGACAGGGAGGCCTGGCATGCTGTGTTCATGGGGTCACAAGGAGTCGGACATGACTAAGCGACTGAAGTGAACTGAACATCTAAATCTTTGCTCCCTCTCTGACCTCCTTGTCCCTGCCTCTCATCTGTTCCAACCACAGACTGCCCCCAGTGACCCTGCTCCCCCAGTCTCACCTGACTCCCCCCTTGCCACCTGGGTCTCCCTCTGCTGGCCAGCTCCACACCTCCCTGGATGTATCCATCCAGCATCGATCACTCAGGGCTGCCCTCCCATTCTTCAACTGCCTCCATCACTCCCATCGCTCCATTCTCTGGGCCCCATTCCTGGACCACAGAGTGCTCCTGAAGAGGGTCCACTAACCGAGTAGCCGGTCCCCAGAAGTGCCTGGAGCAGCCTGGCCTCAGAGCTTGGCTGACTCTTGTGGGCTCCTCGTCCAGGCCTCCCCAGTAGGCTTTTACGCCTCAACCACCTTCTCTAAATGCCTTTATTTGTTCCTTTGTCAAAAGACCTTGCTTTCAGCCAATCTAGCCCCCTCCCAAGTGCCATGAGCAATCTCAGGGTGGTCTCAGAGGACTGCCCTATCTGTGTCTCTGCTGTCAGCCACCCTGTGCTCGGAGCCCAGCCATCCCTGATGCTGAAGAAACACCCTTCCTGTCTAACATCTTTCTCTTATTTCTCCCTCTTGGCAGATTCCTCTCCTACTGAGTTTAAATATATCCAAATGTTCTAATATTTGAGAAGGGAAAAAAAGCTCCTAACTTTACCATCTTTTTCAACCAACATTCAGTATTTTTCTCCTTTAAGAATCAAACTTCCCAAGCAGTGAGGCAAAAACAACGGATATGATTCTGTGTTTGAATCGTGGTTATGCTGTGTGACCTGGGGGATTGTTGTTTGACTTCTTTGTGCTCTAGTTACCTCACAGATAAAGTTGAGCTAATGGTAATACATCTCTTATAAGATTTGGGTAAGGATTAAATTAGGTAGTGTTTATTACAATGTTTGGTACTTAAATATATACTCAATAAATCTTAGTTATTACAAAGTATAGGCTTCCCTGAAGGCTCAGTGTGTAAGAAACCATCTGCCAATTCGAGAGGTATGGATTTGAACCCTGGATTGGGAAGATCCCTTAGAGAAGGAAATGGCAACCCACTCCGGTATTGTTGCCTGGGAAATCCCAGGGACAGAGGAGCCTGACAGGCTACATTCCATGGGGGTTGGACATGACTTGGTGACCAAACAACAACAACAATACCTCGATACAGACCATTATCTCAAATGAACTCACACACACAAAAAAGTCTTCAACAAAATACTAGAAAAACTGTGCACCTTCTGTTCAGTTCAGTTACTCAGTCATGCCTGACTCTTTGTGACCCCATGGATTGCAGCACACCTGGCTTCCCTGTCCATCACCAACTTCCAGAGCTTGCTCAAACTTGTGTCCATCAAATTGGTGATGCCATTCATCCATCTCATCCTCTGTCCTCCCCTCCTCCTCCTGCCTTCAATCTTTCAAAGCATCAGGATCTTTTCCAATGAGTCAGCTCTTCACATCAGGTGGCCAAAGTATTGGAGCTTCAGCTTCAGCATCATTCAGAATTGATTTCCTTTGGGATGGACTGGTTGGATCTCCTCGCAGTCCAAGGGACTCTCTAGAGCCTTCCAACACCACAGTTCAAAAGAATCAATTCTTTGGTGCCCAGCTTTCTTTATGGTCCAACTCTCACATCCATACGTGACTACTGGAAAAACTGTAGCCTTAACTATATGGACCTTTGTTGGCAAAGTAATGTCTCTGCTTTAGGTACATATGTATGTTTCCCTGGAGACAGTCCACAGCATTCCTCAAGGGGGTTATTAGCTTTAAGACTCATTGTTAGATAAGTCCATGTCTCTTAAAATGTGAACCTAACACAGCACCAAGATGCTCAAAGATACTCTCACAGACAAAACATGACCTGCCCTTCTCGCTCAGGACATCCCATTCCTGCCAATGTGGCTTAAGAACATAGCCTCATCACACAGTAGATTCACATGTAGATTGTGGTCATGCCACTGCCGTGTGACTTCTGCCAGATTCCCTCTACCTTGTTCTTAATCAACTGACGATGATGTTAAATCAGAGCTTTTACATCAGTTCCTGTTGGTTTTCAACCCAATTCTCCAGACTCTCTGATGATCACAAAAGCTAATATTGTTGAACCCTTTATATGAGCCACGCACCACGATAATTGCTTTACGCACATTATCTCATTAAGTCATCTCCACAGGTTTGTTTGTAAAGTAGAAATTATCATCAAGATGAAGAAACTGAATCTCAAGAAAAGGATAGGAGAATAGCTAAAGAAGACTGAATTAGGATTAGAAGGCAAACTCTGAATTAAGTTACAACAGATTCCAATATTTTTGACCTTGGCCATGCCACTTGGGTCAACACACTCAGTATTTTATGCCAAGTGTTTCATGCTCAGCTAGAACAATTTCTAGGCTGTTCCCTACACAGTGCCACAAAATTAATCTTTCAAAAACACTACCGGATCAAATCTGAACTTCTCAGACTATATTGTTGTTCGTCCTTGTTGTTGTTGTTGTGACTACAGAATGAAATACGCCAGGCTCCTCTATCCTCCACTATCTCCCAGAGTTTGAACAAATTCATGTTCACTGAGTCAGTGCTGCTATCTAACCATCTCATCCTTTGCTGCCCTCCTCTCTTAACCTCAGTCTTTCTTAGCATCAGGGTCTTTCCCGATGAGTCAGCTCTTTGTTTACATCAGGTGGCCAAAGTATTAAAGCTTCAGCTTCAGCATCAGTCTTTCCAATGAATGTTCAGGGTTGGTTTCCTTTAGGGTTAACTGATTTGATCTTCTTGCAGTCCAAGAGACTCTCAGGAGTCTTCTCCAGCATCACAGTTCAAAAGTATCTATTCTTCAGCGCTCAGCCTTCTTTATGGTCCAACTCTCAGACTATATGTTAATATATTTATCTTAAAAAGAAACAAAAACATGTGACTCACCAGTTTAAAATCCCAATGTATGTTCAGTCTATTTTTGACTGCCTTGGAACACGGCTCTAAAGTGGGCTTCTCTCCTTTGCCGGGGTCTGTCAGACAGCAATCGTCAGCATCTCTCTGTGCAATCAGTGGTCCCACATAGAATTCCCCAGTTAGGTGATAGTAGACGTTCTGCAAGAGAATAAAGGGATCTGCCATGGACACTCGGTCAGGGATGCCCTTGACCCCACCGAGGACATAAAGACTGCCTTGGGTCCCTTAGACACCCATTCACCATGGAGGAAGCCTGGAGCATTCCTGGGTAACGATGAGTCTCCTCTGTTCTCTTCCCCATCCCCAGCTGATTCGAGAAAGAAGACCAGGCATGAAAAAAAGAGGCTAGCCTGCTTCCTTCCACACGAGGGCTCCAATAGAATCATTTCCTACTGGACGAGGGAGCTTATCTTGGAAAACAGAAACAACACAACTCAACTTCAGAAGTGTTATTATAAACCCCAGCTAAGGACTTGTCAGAAAACCTTTCAAATGCTCAATCACCACCTGCCTTGCTCTGTGAACTTGGACAAATTAGTTGTTTTTGTGTCTCCGCTTTTTGTTTTTTGTTTTTCTTCAATGCTATCTACCCTGCAGACCTCAAAAGGTTCCCGCTAGGGCAACATGCAAGGTAACATGACAGCTGGAAAAAGTCCCCTGGGTGCACTCTCCATGTGGCTCCTGATCTCTCCTACCCCATGGAGGGCCTTCCATTCTGCTTCTCTCTTCCCTAACCCTCTGTTTCCTTCTCTATGGAAGAAGCCACAGGGAGCATCACCTGTCTACCTTCCAAGGCATACAAGGGGGCAGTGGAGGATGGAGGGGCAGGGAAGGAGGAGGAAAGAGAGGGATTGGAGGTTGTTTTCAATGAAGGTATTTCCATAGACAGTGCAGTCTTTCTACATACCCTTCTTGTACCTCAGATGGAATGAGCTCTCAGGTGAGCTCAGAAGGGCTGAGTTACAAGCACAAGTTTGGGCTTCTCCTTGACCGGATACCCAGGCCACTCAGCTCCTGTCTCCCCATCACCTAACACCAAGTCCCAGGCTGCCAGGGGCTGAGCCACATAGACTGACCAGGGGCCGGAGCAGGCCGATACCTGGGAACTGTATTGATGGCAGTGATGCATGATGGGGATGTTGCCTGGAACAGCTCCCTGGTCCAGGCAGACGCGTTCATCCAACTTGTTTTTCATCTGAGGGAGCAAAACACACAGCAACACGGTTGGCAAGAGGCAGGAAGGAGGTTCCCCGACCCTCCCAGGGCCCTGCACCTTTGCCAGTACTACAAAAGGGGCAAGAGTTTGAGACCCTGGCAGCCACTTTCTAAGCACTAGACAAATGCAGAAGCAAAATTCTGCTGTGTTGCACTTCCTGGGAATGAAGGAGGAAAGAGACAGAACAGGCTCCTTCTTGAAAGCAGGACTCCATCTTGGGCTGGACTGTGGACTCTGAGCTATATGCCCAGTATCTGTATGAGCTATATACCCAGTATCTCCAGTATCTATGGAAACGATATACCAACTGGAAAACCAGACCACCCCCCCCCATGGAAGAGCCCCAGGGCTTGTACCTAGATTCCCTATTGCCTAAAAGAATACGCTAATTATCTGTGTAACCGAATAGAATCATAAATTTTACTATGCTTATTGGGATAAGACCACAGGCCTATTGATCATTGTCCACTGTTAACTACCTAGGCTTAAGACATATGAATCACAGGTTAACTTTGATTGTATCTCTCTTTTCCTTTGTTCAGACTAGTTTCAGGGAATTTGGGGAGGTGGGTTTGGGCAGATACACTTAGGGTATATAAGGTTTTCACAAAAATTGGTCGGAGTCCTTGACTAAGAGGAGACTCTGCCTTTGGCCTGCCGGTGTAATAAACTGCTCTCCACTCTCTGCATTGTCCTTCTGAGTGAGTTTGTTTCCTGGAACGCGTGGCTACAATGGGAACATCCGCTCCTCAGACTGTTATAGCACAGGTAAAGGAAGGGCTCCTCCACCAGCATTCAGGGGGATGAGGCCACACACTCTGGTGGCCAAGGAACTGTGAGGGTCAGAGCAAGGGCTGATGTTTACCAAGGAAGGAACCAGAGGCAGAGAGAAGGCAAAGACGGAGGCTGGCGAGTGAGAAAGGGGAGAAAGCCAAAAGGGTTGGAGGAGAGAGCTGGGGGTGGGAAGAGAATGGGAGGGGGGTGGGCTTTGAAACCCTTCTCCGGAAAGTTCTGAGGCTCAGATCTCTTCATCTTTTACAGGCAAATGTTTAAAGCCTGCAATGCAGTTTCATAAAACATACTCTTCCATAGGCCACCACGCTGTGGACTGGTTTCAGGAGAGGATAAACATTTTTCAGATACCAGTCAAAAGTTTTGCATTTCAGTCTCTTCCGGAGTTCCATTCTGGAAGAAATGTCTCCAAAATCAATTCCGGAGTTCTGCAAAGAAAACATGGAACATGGTTGCACCCTGTAACACCCTGGACTCTACCATGTGGGTGTGCTCAGATGTGTCTGACTCTGTGCAACCTCATGGACTATAGCCCACAAGGCTCCTCTGTCTATGGGATTCTTCAGGCAAGAATACTGGAGTGGGTTGCCATTTCCTCCTCCAGGGAATCTTCCTGATCCGGGAATCGAACCTGTGTCTCCTGCATTGGCCGGCAAGTTCTTTACCACTGAAGCATCAGGGAAACAGATAGTGCAGGAGGGAAGCAAGTATTTTCCTGATTCCCTGTAAGATAAACTTTATCATATATAGTTTTCCAGGGAAATTGGAAGAAGCTTGACCCCTAAGAATTTCTGCTGGTCTCAAGGCACTTTTGAGGCCTGCATATCCAGGTTTATGTCTCATCAGTAGCAAGCTGATGCAGACTGCTCCTATTTGAGATGATATTCATGTCAATCAGGCACAAAATGGTTCTCATGATGGCCAGGATAAGGCTTCCAAAAGGAGCATTCTGGCAGCAAGACTGGGAGGTTAAAGGAGACGTCCTAGAAGTGGTATCTGTGGGGAATCAAAGTGGAAGGATGCTTGAACCCAGAGCCACAGCTCAGGGACAGAGACAGCACGTCATATCAGCCTCAGGGACTAAGGCCAACGATGTGACCTTAGCCAAGGAGGTTCTCCTTGTTCACATGTGTCCAGTAGAATTACACTGCCTTCTACCACCATCCTTCACCCCACTGCCATGTTTGTTTCCTCTTAAGACAGTGAATCTTTGTCCACTCCTGCCCCACAAGGAATCCCCTGGTATAGATGACGGATGAAGAGCACAGAATCTAGAAATTTCCTTGATTTGAATCCTATCTCTGCTTTTAGGACCTTATGACCTTAATCGGCTTTCCCCTTTCATTCTCTGTGTGTCAGTTTCTTCATTGGTAAACTTAGAATAATAAAAAAATAAACCTTAAGCCAGAGCTATGCGGTGATAGCCGTGTGTGCCAGAAACTTAGTCCTGGGACACAAACGCTGATGCCATTGTCCTCACAGTGAGGACGTGGCTTCAGGTCTTTAGGGCTGGAGCGGCCCTGTTGCAGAGAGAAGCCAATTCTGACTCCAGGCTGAAACTGCTTCTTTGACTTGCTTTCCCTTGCTCTTGTTATAATCATACCTAATGGGCTGCCTCAGAGAACCCTGCCCCTCTGCCTGACTCTTAAAGTGCCTTTGTTCAGAACCCTGTCCACCTGCGGATGGCAGGAAGGAAGAAATTAACACACCCCCTTGCCTAAGGCTTGCCATCCTAGGAGATGTTTGCAAGATTAATGGCCTTTTTACTTTGTTTCCTCACCTTCCTCCCATCCATCTCTGATCTATGACAGAACAGGACATCCAGATGGCATAAGATGGCTATTTTGAGACATTCCTTTGCCATCTTCTGGTGAATAAAGTCATACTCCTTGCCTCAACACCTCATCTCTTGGATTCATTGGCTCATCGTGCAGTGAGCAGACCAAACTTGGGCTCTTGTCCCTTCCCATTCCCACCAGGACCACCACCCCTTCCTTCTCCTCCATCCTTCTCAGCTTCCGTCCCATCCAGGACCAACCTGGAGAGGTACGTTCCAGGCCATGTAGACCATGTCTTTGTACTCATCCATCCAGATTTCAGCCACTCTCAGGGCATTCCGCTTCAAGGGAATTCTCAGGTCTAACGAGTAGGGCTTGTGGTGTCTCTCCAGGTGGGCAACTCGGGAGCAGGGCAAGACTTCAATTCTACCTCCACATTGCCATACCTGCAAGGGAAGGAAAAACAAAATCACCTGGGCAAGCTGGACACACAGACGTTAAGAGCACAGCCTGTTGACGGGGACACCACTCTTTGGAACCACTTTTTAAAGAGTGTAGGGACTTCCCTGGCAGTCCAGTGTTAAGACTCCGAGCTTCCACTGCAGGGGGCGAGAGTTTGATCCGTGGTTGGGGAACTAAGATCCCACATGCCTGGTAACCAAAAATCCAGAACATAAACCAGAAGCAATATTGTAAAAATTTCAATAAAGACTTTAAAAATGGTCCACGTTAAAAAAAAATTTTTTTTAATAGAGTGTAAATTCAGTCCTTTTACCTGTCTCTATGAGCCTCCCAACCTATTCATCGAAAACAAACTGCCTCTCTCCTGTCGTTCAGAAGCTCCAGAAATCCCACCAGGCATGGGCTCTGGCCCACAGGAACTGTGAGATAATCAATGGATCTTGCTTTGTGCCACTAAGTTTGTGATAATTTTGTTATACTGCAATTGACAACTAATACAGGTAATTCTTGACCAAGAGATACCCTGACTTATGATCTAGTCATAAACATTCTTTCTTCTTATCCTGATGGATACACACATACTTGTCAGTCCATACATTCTAATATGTGGCTTAAAATATTTAAAAATACTGTCTTTGTCCCAGTCGATGATAGAACTAGTAGAGGCAGATCTACTCCATCCCTGTAGAAGATACGTCTAGTGATGAGTGTGTTCTCTTCACGGATGTCCAAGTGAGCTGCATTTTCTGGGAAATACTAGCCGGTCCAGTTGCTATGCTTAATCACTCAGTCGTGTCCAACTCTTTGCAACTCCATGGACTGCAGACCTCCAGGCACTTCTGTCCATGGGAATTCAGGCAAGAATATTGGAGTGGGTTGCCATGCCCTCCTCTAGGGGATCTTCCTGATCCAAGGATTGTACACAGTTCTCCAGCACTGCAGGAGGATTCTTTACCGTCTGCACTTCCAGGGGAGCCTTCCAGCAGCGGTTAGCAACCTACCGCACTCATGTCTGCAAATCCCTGAACATCTCAGGTCCAGTGGCTCAGTTAAACACCTTAGGAGGGGTTATCCTAGACCAACAGCTTTCAGATTTTTCTGTCTCAATTTATTCCCACTTGCCAGAAGTCCTCCCACCCATCACCCACCACTCCCTCCCTCTTTCTCTGAAACACAGGAAAAGAAATAGGAAGTTTCTGATTATAGTAGCTTACTTTGCATCACAAACCATCCTGACATTTTTCAGGAAGCTAGCCCTCACCACGTAGGTATTAGGATTATTCCCATTAAGGTAATGGGTCCACCATTACCAGCTAAGAAATGACAAAGCCAGAAGGATTCTGTGATGCTCTGGCACAGTGCCAGGCATACACAAGGTGCTGAACCAGGGTGGGTGTACCCTCTCTCCCATCAGACCAAAGCTCCATCTGCGTTTATGCTCATCCAGGTGCGCCATCACTGCCATGGCCTCTAGGTGTCAGAATAAAACATCACATGCAGCTCTGATGTTCTCCAAGGTCTGTTCCTAGAGAAATGTACATCCTAGCAAATGCTTAGAGGTTTGAAAGGACAAATGGCCACACACACAAACCACAGAAGCTGAATACGGATAAACTGTTTTATCAAGAAAAGAGAAGAATGACTCTTCAGAGGGTACGGCAACTCACTCTAGTATTCTTGCCTGGAGAATGCCATGGACAAAGGAGCCTGGAATGAGTGGAGTGGGTTGCCATGCTCTCCTCCAGGGGATCTTCCTGACCCAGGGATCAAATCCACAGCTCTTACATCTCCTGCTTTGGCAGGCGGGTTCTTTATCACTGAGCCACCTGAGAACCTGTTCTCTTCATACCGATGAGAATACAGATGTGGTGTTGAGTGTATCAGAACAATGAGGTGGAAGAGGCTTGGTTCCCAACACCCTGCTGGTGCTAATTTAGTCATAAGTCATGTCCAACTCATGTGACCCCATGGACTCTAGCCAGCCAGGCTCCTCTGTCCTTAGAATTTCCCAGGTAAGAATACTGGAGCGAGTTGCCACTTCCTTCTCCAAGGGTTCTTTCCAACCCAAGGATTAAACCCACGTTTCATGCATTGCAGGCAGTCTCCTGGGTTGTAGGTAGATTTTTTACTGCTGAGCCACTAGGGAAGACTGGAACTGTCATCTGAATCCTGAACTTCTCATGTTCAAAGTGTTACAGAAGTTAGTTTCTATCTCATTTAAATCTCTATTATTTTGGCCTCTGTCGCAGAAATCAAACAAGGATTCTAATTCTCAAACGTATATAAATCATTTCAAGTTATTTATCACATTTGAACTGCACTGTCATCCTTAGGAGGAAAATAAACTGGAGCTTCCCTGGTGGCTCATAGAAAAGAATGGCTTTCAATGCAGGAGATGAGGGTTTGATCCCTGGGTCAGGAAGATCTCCTGGAGAAGAAAAGGCAACACATTCCAGGATTCTTGCCTGGAAAAATTCCATGGATAAAAGATCCAGAAGGGCTACAGTCCACTCAAGTATTCAGTTGCTACAGTCCATGGAGATGCAAAAGAGTTGGACCGACTTACCTACAACAAAACAACAACAAAACTGGGAACAGATCATGAAAGAAAATGGACACGAACTCATGTCACCCTGTCAGCTGCTTGACTGTCCATAAGGGGACAGATTGGCTGCCCACACATCTTTATCCTCTGGTCCCTCTGCCCACTCCAGTCTCTGTCTGACTGGTCTTGCAGAGAACCACTCGCCCCAACGGTGGTGTATCTCAGGAGATGTTTGGAAAATGCCAGCCGTCCTCAGGAAAGTAGGGACACCATCTTCCCAGCAATATCCCCCAGACTATACAGACCTATAGCAAGAAGCTCCACTCTAGAAGTTCTACAACATCTCCTTAGCAACCTGGAAGCATGAGAATTTGTTCACCTCTTGAACTAGTGGCATCCATCCTTGTTCCAAGGTTCCAGAGATCCTCTGCCTTACCCATAATGAGAATGGAAACGTACCTACCCTCAGGCTAAGTTCCACGTTCTCTCCTCCATAGGTGAGCATCCCACCATCCAGAGAGCCGATTTCTTCCAAGAAGAGCCTGTTGGCAGCCAGGATGCCCATAATGGAAGGACTTCTGTGGAGCACATGGCAAGAGAGTCAGTAACCCTGGACGCGGAATGTCAGGATGAAGGTGACGGGCAGGAAGCTCAATGATGATGTAGCCTTTGAAACTCTCTCTACCAAAGCTTCTTCTTATCCTGAAGGCTTTCCCCAAACCCTCAGGCTGAACCAAGTGCATGGAGCCTTCCCGTCTCAGATGATATTGAAATCCATCTTGGAATCCCTACTTCATAGCCTGATAAATCCTTAAATGGGCTGAAATGTTTTCTAAAACATTATACACTGCTTTATTTTCCTTAAAATTCCTTAAATAGCCAAAGTACCTGTGATTTCTTTTCTGGGATCAGCTCTTTTTTAACCTTTCATTTTGTATTGGGAAATAGCCAATTAACAACGTTGTGATAGCTTCCTGTGAACAGTGAAGGGACTCAGCCATATACAGACATGTACCCATTCTCCCCCAAACTCCACGCCCATCCAGGCTGACACAAAACATTGAGCAGAGTTCCATGTGCTCTACAGTAGGTCCTTGGCAGTTATGAGATCGGCTTCTTTTTTTCTCTATACCTTGTCCTTCACCCCAACTCCTCTGCTCCTCTCACCCCACTCCTAAGACTACCACCAAGGACAAACAAAGCCCAGACCATCCATCTCTGACTTTCCCCAGATTAATCAAGTTTCCCGAGCTCATGCACACTGACCTCACGGGAGCAGTGACATCGTGAAGATCAATCCAGGCTTTCGGCAGTGCATCATAGCGGCACCAGAGTTCCCAATCAAACCCATCAACTGCCAGTGCATATTTAATCAGTTCAAAGGTGTCAAAAAGAATGTTGTCAAACACAGGAGACACGATCACAGTGCGGTCTTCCTGAATCCGAGCCAAGATGGGCTCAGCCCTGCAAGAAGGGTGTGTACCAGGTGGGATTTGAGCATAACAGCCAAAGCGAGCAGACAAAGTTGCTCCATCCCATCCCCTTGTCCTGACCCTGACCACCTTCTTCCCTCAGGCCCCACTGGCTAGTGAGCAGAACTCTCCAGAGTTCTGAGAATCTGCAGGTTTGAGAAATAGCTGGGGCTGCTGGCAGCTGACCCCAGTCAAGAGCACATTTGAAACTGGGGTACCCAAGTACCAACCCCAAGCCACTGTGAACAGTGCTACCAGTATCTGCCTGGATTTGTTTTACTTCTGAGTCTCCCTGCTTCCAAAATAACATATCTTTACTATCTGATTCCCCACATTCTTTGAATAACACAGCTCTTCATATCATGTAACTTCATGGGAAAACCTTAAGCATTACCAAAAGGTAGTCTCTTCATGTATAGATGTGAGAGTTGGACCATAAAGAATGCTGAGTGCTGAAGAATTGATGCTTTTGAACTGTGATGCTAGATAAGACTTTTGAGAGTCCTTTGGACTGCAAGGAGATCAAATCAGCCAATCTTAAAGGAAATCAATTCTGAATATTCATTGGAAGGACTGATGCTAAAGCTGAAGCTGCAATACTTTGGCCACCTGACTCATTGGAAAAGACCCTGATGCTGGGAAAGATTGAAGGCAGGAAGAGAAGGGTACAACAGAGGATGAGATGGTTGGATGGCATCACTGACTCAATGGACATGAGTTTCAGCAAGCTCCAGAAGTTGGTGATAGACAGGAAAGGCTGGCATGCTGCAGTCCATGGGGCCACAAAGAGCTGGACATGACTTAGCAACTGAACTGAACTGAGTCTCTTCATTTTACAGATAAAGTAATTTGTTTGTTTAGTTGCTAAGTTGTATCTGACTCTTTTGCAACCCCATGGACTGTAACCTACAAGGCTCCTCTGTCCTTGGGGATTCAGGCAAGAATACTGGAGTGTGTTGCCATTTCCTACTCCAGGATATCTCCCCACTCCAGGGATCGAACCTGCATCTCCAGCATTGGCAGGCAGATTCTTTACTGCTGAGCCACCACGGAAACCCTAGGTTGTGACTCATTCAAAGTCACAAAATATCTGGCATAGTCAGGGTTGTTATTCAGTTGTTAATACTCTAAGCCTATTGTTTTTTTCCTAGACTACTTCCTGTAGGCTACCAAAGTTCTTGAATAAAAACATCCTGTTTTTGGAGCTTCCCCTTTCTTAAGTTCTGGTATTGACTTTCCCTACTTCCACAATAGCCTGTCTCTACTCACTGTATTCACAATTGCTCCTCTCTCCCCTTCCCCACATGGAGCCCCTGGAGCCTTACCACCCAACATTCACTTCAATGTGAGCATCCAGGATGGCAACCACATCAGCCGTGGCCACCTCCCTGCCGGTGTTGCGAGCTGCAGCCAGACCTCTTCTCTCGGCATGCCGTACTATCTTCAGGAGTCCTGGAGACTTCTGGTTGTAAAGCTTAATCTTCTCATCCAAGTCTGCCTTTAATTCTCCTGCCAACCAAAGCCACACCTATAGAAATTCTGAGTGCAATAATCAACACGGTGCAGAAATTTTATACTAGGCTACCGTAATGGTTGGACTACCTCCAGCATAGGGTGGGCAGTTCTACAGCCCTGACTGAGAAAACAGTCTTTCCTCTACACCAGCTTCTCCTCTGCCTTCCATCCTCAGAATTAATGTTCCCATTCCTAATCTTTCTCTTGAGGTTAAACTATCTTAGCACAGTAAAACTGCTGTGTCAGGCACTGTTACAGGTACTTTAAGTGTGTTGAGAAATCATTATAAGAATGAATGGGATCAGAGAACACCCTAATTTGAAAAGACACATGCTCTCCAATGTTCACTGACACACTATTTACAATAGCCAGAACTTGGAAGTGACCTAAACGTCCATCAACAGGAATGAGTAAAGAAGATGTGGTACATATATACAATGGAATATTACTCAGTCATCAAAAAGAATGAAATTGTGTCATTTGCAGAGACATGGATGGATCTAGAGACTGTTATACAGAATGAAGTAAGTCAGAAAGAGAAAAATAAATATATTAACACATAATGTGGAATCTAGAAAAATGATACAGATGATCTTTTTTGCAAAATAGAAATAGAGACACAAATAGAGAACAAACATGGACACCAAGGAGAGAAAGTGTGGGTGAGATGAATTGGGAAATTGGGATTGACATATATGCACTATGACCCTATGTATAAAATAGGTAACTAATGAGAACCTGGGTTCCCTGGTGGCTCAGACAGTAAAGAATCTGCCTGCAATGCAGGAGACACAAGTTTGATCCCTGGATCAGGGAACTCAGTGCTCTGCAGTGACCTATGTGGGAATGAAATTCAAAAGAGAGAGGATATAGCTGATTTACTTTGCTGTACAGTAGAAACCAACACAACATTGTAGAGCAGTTATACTCCAATTAGTGTTGTTTGTTTGTTTGTTTTTTAATGAATGGGACACACCTGACCTATCTAATGTGGGGCTGCTGATGGACAGACATTGCAGATACAGCCTGGAACATCGTCCTCACAGCTAAACTCTCAAGGTTTTATGGAGAGCACATAAACAACTGAAATTGTTTCCTCTTTTTTTTAGACATTCCTATTGGACCTGCTGGGGCTCAACTGGGATGGAATGCCCAGATGAACCTGCTTTTCAGCTTCTATCTAACAAGTTTATCCCCAAAATAAAGAAGGCTGAGAGCCAAAGAATTGATGCTTTCGAACTGTGGTGATGGAGAAAACTCTTGAGAGGCCCTTGGACTGCAAGGATATCCAACCAGTCTATTCTAAAGGAGATCAGTCCTGAATATTCACTGGAGGGATTGATGCTGAGGCTGAAGCTACAATATTTTGGCCACCTGAGGTGAAGATCCGACTCATTGGAAAAGACTCTGATGCTAGGAAATATTGAACACAGAAGAGAAGGGGATGACAGAGGATGAGATGGTTAGATGGCATCACCGACTCAATGGACAAAAGTGTGAGCAAGCTCCCAGAGATGGTGATGGACAGGGAAGCCTGGTGTGCTGCAGTCCATGGGGTCACAAAGAGTGAAACACAACTGAATGATTGAACAACAATCTCCAAAATACACAAACAAGATTCGCTATTTCACACTGTTCACAGTTTCTTCTTCTCTCTCTCCTCTGTTTTAAAAATATATATCTATGCATTCTTATCACGTTTGCAAAACTTGGTTTAAATCCATTGACCTTTGAAATATTTGACTTGATGCAAATTAAGCTTCATATCTAGGGGGACAAAGGAAGTGGGTACACCTCTCATGTCAATGTATAGCATTTTAATCTTACTACTGTTGATGGTGAGGACAGGGAGAATCATACTAGCTGACATTCACTCTCAGTCCTCCCCGGGCTGAGGACTCTGCACATGTTAATTCCCAAACAGCCCTGTGAGGAAGCACTATTATTTTACAGATGGTGACACTGGAGACATCATGAAGTAACTGAGAGACTCGCCACCACCTAAAGTCACTTGAGTAGTAAGCTTCTCCTGTGGCTGATGTGGTAGAGACTTCTGATCATTTTCCTCAATTTAACACACACAAAAAAAGATTTTAACACAATACATAATTCAGTGCAGGCTCAAACAGGCTGCTGTTTCCATGGTTACTGAGAGAGAAGGCGATTGCTGCCCCAGTGACACCAGTCAAAGAATGACCAACGGTCCCCTCTGCCATGCCCTCCCAAATTGTCCCCTTGGAAGACACAAATGGGTTCCTGACCCAAGTGAGCAGGATGGGTTATACACAGGGTCTGGATCAACCTAGAACTTTCTTTGGCTTCAAATAGTTAACGAACATAAGGTATTTAGAATAAATGACGTTAACTGCTATTACTACCTCTTTAATTCTCACTCTGGTCCATGAGATCATGGTTATTCTCAACACCCGTGCTTTGCAGATAAGGAAACTAGTGGAGAAGTAAGTCACTCAAGGGACAGAGCTTGTAAGTGAGGAACTGACAGTCCATAAAGTGAAGACTCCAGGGCACTGCCTTCCTCTTTGCCCTGTGTCAGCTCAGCGGGGACTGGACCAGTTGAGCAAGAGACCCAGCCACTGTGGAGAGTCTCAGCACCCAGAGCTCCCTTCTCTCCAGGCTTGAATACCCAGGAAGATTGGGGTTTCCTCCTAGGGGATGATTCTGAATCTCTTCCTGGTATCTGGGGTTTTCCTTTGGACCCGCCTCTCTCTCTGCTGTCTTCCTCATGGTGCATGGGCCCGACTGACTGCAGATTCACCACGTGATTGGAGCACATTGTGTGGCCTCTCTTAGTTTCTTCTTCTGTGTGACCAAGAGGATCATCCCCTATCTCGACCATGGGAAGATTAATGTGCCCAGCACAGTCAATAAACAGTCCTTCTCTTTTCCCTCCATGAGAAACCCATCTTCCTGTCCGTGTGTGTGTGTGTGTGTGTGTGTGTGTGTGTGCATTCTCAGTAGCATCTGACTCTTTCCAACCCTATGGACTGTTGTCCCCCAGCCTCCTCTGTCCATGGGCTTCTCCAGGCAAGAATACTGGAGTGGGTTGCCATGCCCTCCTCCAGCGGACCTTCCTGACTCACAGATCAAACCTGCATCTCCTGCATGGGCAGGCAGGTTCTTTACCACAGTGCCACCTGGGAAGCTAAACTAAAACCCCTTTATCCTAGCACTATCCATACACAGTCATTTTTATACTATTCCTTGATCAAGTTACTCACCATTTGAGCTAAAATCATCCACTAAGATGATCTCCTTCAACAATCGAGGCGGGGTCCGCTGGATGATGCTGGTGATAGCTCGCTGGATGACGGACAGAGCTTCATCCATGAATATGAGGATGACGCTGAGAGATGGGAGCTGTGAAGGGTACTGCTTCCAATGACACCTGTAAAAGACCTTTTATAATAACCATATCACTCTTTCAATTACTTAAACATTGTTCTCTGAAGTCCCCCTTCACTACATAGCATGTTATAATAATTCAATCTGTTCACCGACTCTCAAACTCATTAGGAAGGGAAACTGTCAGTTGCTTATCACAGTAGAAAGATTTTGCATTTGTTTGTCTAAAGTTCTCCTGTTGTGGGGATAAACTTCAGTTCTTTTTGATTAACCATCAGTAGACATTTTCCCTTGGAGCAGTCAACCTGCCCCACAAAGAATTCCCATTCCTTCCCCTGCCCCAAAGTAGCTTCTTTGCCAGAAGTCCTCTTTCTGCCTCCCTTTCCCCATGTTCTCA
Organism: Madoqua kirkii; assembly: GCA_006408675.1. Classification (NCBI taxonomy): domain Eukaryota; kingdom Metazoa; phylum Chordata; class Mammalia; order Artiodactyla; family Bovidae; genus Madoqua; species Madoqua kirkii. The sequence continues at coordinate 22,315 of SJYC01100042.1, forward strand.
GACCTTCCATCATTTGGACACATCCCTCAACTTCACCACTATAGAGAGGTGGCAAACTGTCCAAAGAAGTGTGCTCGACACATGTTTTAAACGTCACAGCTTACATTTAGTAAATGCTGACCATATGCGAGGCCCTGGCTTACTCTTTTTTAAAGTCCTCATCAAGATATATTTCACACACAATAAAAGTCACCCATTTAAAACTGCACAATTCATTGTTTTTTAATAATATTCACAGAGTTGGGCAACCATCACCACTATCTAATTTTAGGGCAGTTTCATCATGCTAGAAAGAAACCCCATATCCATTAACAGTATCTCTTCATTTCTCCCCAATCCCATTTCCCCTCAGCCATAGGCAATTATTAATCTACTTCTTATCTCTATAGAAATGCCCATTCTGGACTTTCTGTATAAGTGGAAACATACGATATGTGGTCTTTTGTGTTTGCCCAGAATAAATGTTTTCAAAGTTCATCAATGTTGTACCATATGTCAGCACTTCATTACATTGCACGGATATGTCATATGTTCATCTGTTCAGCCAGTATCAGACATTTAGCATGCCTCTACTTTTTGGCTAAATGCCACTATGAAAATTCTTGAATGAGTGTTTATGTTGGCATGTTTTCCTTTTACTTATACACACACCTCACCCTAGGTGAAGATCCTTGGAGAAGGATCCTCTTGAGAGTCCCTTGGACTGCAAGGAGATCAAATCAGTCAATCCTGAAGGAAATCAACCCTGAATATTCACTGGAAGGTCTGATTCTGAAGCTGAAGCTCCCAATACTTTGGCCACCTGATGTGAAGAGCTGACTCATTAGAGAAAACCCTGATGATGCTGGGAAAGACTGAAGGCAGGAGGAGAAGGGGACGACAGAGGATGAGATGGTTGGATGGCATCACCGACTCAATGGACGAATTTGAGTAAGCTCCAGGAGTCGATGAAGGACAGGGAAGCCTGGCAAGCTGCAGTCTATGGGGTCGCAAAGAGTTGGATGAGACTGAGTGATTGAACTGAACTGAACTGAACTGAAGAGTGAATGTGTTAAGTCATGTGGTGACTCTATATTTAACAATTTGATGAACTACTATACTGTTTTCTAAAGTGGCTGCACCATTTTACATTCCCACCAACAATAAATGATGGTTTCAATTTTTCTCCATGTTCTGGACAATATTTGCATTATCTGTCATTGGGATGCTAGCCTTCCAAGAGTATGAAGTATTGTCTTACTATTGCTTTGATTTCCATTTCCCTAATAACCAACGGTGTGAACATAACTAATGGGGTGAACTCAGACATGACTCAATGACTAGCCCTTTCAGTTTTCACTTCGTGGCTGATTCACTTTGCCTAGAGCAGAAAGTAACGCAACATTGTAAAGCAACTGTACTCCAATAAAAGAAAAAGTTGTTGTTTTTTTTTTAAGAATTAGAACACATTTCCTCTGATTACAGAACTGTCAAAAAAACAAATTCTCAGAAGGCAAAAAGGAACATTATAAGGCTTTGAGAAATCAGGAAACAGAACATAAAAGTAAAACAGAAATAAACACAAGCTGGAAAAAAAAATTTTTAAAGGATTTCACTAAGCTTTTCTCCCCAGATCAGTTCCTCCTTTTCCTTGCCACTCCAACATTGATGAAATGCAGAGTAATCAAGATCGACTCTGGAGACACATCAGGGAACTCCAAAAGGCCATGCAGGGAATTTCAAGTAATACTGAAAACCATACAGAAGTCTGCAAGAAGGATCTCTCCTTTCTCCTTGTTTCCTAGCACCCAACTGGCATGTGTGGACCAGTTCTGTCCAGTAGAATTTCCTACAGTGATATAGATGTTCTGTGTATGCTGTCCATCGTGGTCTACACTAGCCACGTGTGGCTAGTAAGCATTATAACAAGGCTATGTAAACTAAAAAAAAAAAAAACCTACTTTTTAATTTGATCCAATGTTAATTAATTTAAATAGCCACATGTGACTGATGCTACCATATTGAATAGTGCAGTAAAATATACTAAAAAATATTTATTGGTTGGTTAACAGCTGGAAGAATTAATCTTTAGCAAATACTTCCAGTATGGAATTACAATTGCCCCTCACCTTTGTGGGCTTCCCAGGTGGCTCAGTGGTAAAGAATCCACCAGTCAAGCAGGAAAGGCAGGGGATGTGGGTTTAATCCCTGAGTCAGAAAGATACCCTGGAGGAGAAAATGACAACCTACTCCAGTATTCTTGCCTGGAGAATCCCATGGACAGAGGAGTCTGGCAGGCTGCAGTCCATGGGTTCACAGAGAGGTAGACACAACTCTGCACACCCACATGCACTCACTCACCCTTAGCAACAGGAGGGTACAAAGGGAGAAATATATAAGGTGAGCAATTTCTAGATGTTAGAGCTGTAAGTGTGTACAAAGTCGCTTAAGTCATGTCTGACCCTTTGAGACACTATGGACTGTAGCCTGCCAGGCTCCTCTGTCTATGATATTCTCCAGGAAAGAATACTGGAATGTGTTGCCATGCCCTTCTCCAGGGGATCTTCCTGACCCAGGGATAGAACCCAGGTCTCTTATGTCTCCTGCACTGGCAGGCAGGTTCTTTACCACTAGCGCCACAGCCGGATCCAAGGTGTTAGAGCTAGAAAGATAAGTTGTACGCAAATCACAACTTTGCCAGAAACTGCTCTTGTGGAAAGAAAATAAACTGATATGCACACATGCAACAACTGCCAAACATTTTACTGATACACTGGGGTTTCCAGAAGCAAGTTAGGTGGGCAGCAAGGCCAGCTTCTTGGGTGTGTGACTTGTGCAATCACACAGGTCCCAACACTTGTGAATTAACTCGATTTCATAATTTGCTGTCACCATCTTGAAATATTTTTTTAGTAATTTTTAAATAACAAGCCCCACGTTTTCATTTTGTACTGGGCCCTGCAAGTTTTGTCACTAATCTGGTCATGGCATTTTTCTGAACTCCCTATTAAAGATTAACTGTTGAAGCCCTGCCTTTCCATGTGTTTAATTGTTTGTTGAAATTTAATAGTACTTAGGGCTTCCCAGGTGGCTCAGTGGTACAGAATCTGCTTGCCAATGCATGAGACACAGGAGATATGAGTTTGATCCTGGGTTAGGAAGATCCCCTGGAAGAAGAAATGGCAACCCACTCCAGCATTCTTGCCTGGAGAATCCTATGGAGAGAGAAGCTTGGCGGGCTACAGTCCATGGACTTGAAAAGAGTTGGACATGAAAGAAGCAACTGAGCATGCAGGGTCTACTTAAAACTCAATAAAGTTTATTGATTCCCCTGAATGGCCTTTCTCTGGTCTCTGAAAGTTAAAGGGAGGATATGACCACTTGGAGGCTGCCAGAGCTGGCATGTTTTTGGTATCAGACGACCATCCAGAAAACTGGGGAAACCAGTAGTGATGACAACCACTTTGCTTCTTGCTGGTGGGCTGCCATCTATGGGGTCGCACAGAGTCAGACACGACTGACGTGACTTAGCAGCAGCAGCAGTAGCAGACAGAGAAGGTCCATCCTCATATTATCTTATAATTGATGTGATGGCTCTGAATCACTAACTTACTTCTTTCGCAGAGAAAATCCAAGGAGGATGTTCCTGTGGTCCAGTGGATAGAAATCCATCTGCCAGTGCAGGGGATGCAGGTCTGATCCCTGATGTGGGAAGATTCTAAGTGCCACACAGCGACTAAGCCCATGTGCCGCAGCTGCTGATCCAGTGCTCTAGAGCCTGTGCTCTGCACCAGGAGAAGCCATCGCAACGAAAAACCCACGCATCGCGACAAAGAACAGTCCAGCTTGTCACAACTAGAGAAAGCCCTAGGCAACAGTGAGGACCCAGCACAGTCAAAAATAAATGGTAAATCAAATAAAATTTTAAAAGTCCAGGGAGTGGTCTTCCTATAGTTCTCAAAGCCTGGTGGTTTCCAGGATGCCTCAGTTCTGGAATCCATCCATTGGCGCCACATGGATTTTTTTTATGGTCAGCAGGAAGGAAGAGCACTCATTTGATTTGTACGCAGCAGACATGACTCATGTCATTCAAGTATAGAAGGGTACTTGAATCAGACATAGTTTGCGTCCACGCTAATACTTTCTAACAAGCAGTTTCATGACTTAATCTCTATAGAATTCAACCTTAATGCTCCAAAATGCGTCAGTTACCCACTGATCTCAGCATATTATCCATACACCTACAGACTTAAATGATGAAATTGAGGCAGGTCCCCAGGAAAGTAGGAGAAATGCAGAGATGCACACCCAGACACACCTTAGTCCCAATACCGAAAGCCAAAGATGAACTATTGAAAGTGGTCAGAGAAAAATGACTCACCACATACAAGGAGACCCTCAACAACATTCAGAATTGACATCTCATCAAATACAGTAAAAATAGAAGGTAGCGGGACAACATACTGAAACTGTCCAAAGAAAAAAGACTGTCAACAAAGCATCTTACATCTTTCAAATGTGAAGAGGAAATAAAAGCAAGTAAACATTGAGAGAATTTATTGGTAGCAGACTACTTTAAAAGAAATACGAGTTTCTTTTTTCATACTTGTTTTTTATTATTTTAACATTTTTAAACTTTTTATTTAATATTGGAGTATAGTTGATTAACAATGTTGTGATAACTTCAGGTATACAGTAAAGTGATTCATTTATCTCTTATTTTTCAAATTGTTTTTCCATTTAGATTGTTACACAATATTGAGCAGAATTCCCTGTGCTATACAGTAGATCCTTGCTGGTTACCTATGTTAAATATAGTAGCTTATACATGTTAAGACCAAACTTCCTAACTATCTCTTCCTCTTTCCTTCCCATCTGGTAACCCTAAGTTCATTCTCTAAGTCCGTGAGTCTTTTTAGGCTGAAAGCAAATGATCTTGGGTTATACTGCAAATACATACACAGGCACCACAAAGAGCACCAGTAAGGGTAACTGTGTAATTATAAAAGATAGTGTATTTCTTCTCTTAACTAATTTTGAAAGCAATTGCACTTTTTAAAGTGTATATTAGATTGTTACACAATATTGAGCAGAATTCCCTGTGCTATACAGTAGATCCTTGCTGGTTACCTATGTTAAATATAGTAGCTTATACATGTTAAGACCAAACTTCCTAACTATCTCTTCCTCTTTCCTTCCCATCTGGTAACCCTAAGTTCATTCTCTAAGTCCGTGAGTCTTTTTAGGCTGAAAGCAAATGATCTTGGGTTATACTGCAAATACATACACAGGCACCACAAAGAGCACCAGTAAGGGTAACTGTGTAATTATAAAAGATAGTGTATTTCTTCTCTTAACTAATTTTGAAAGCAATTGCACTTTTTAAAGTGTATGTAATTGTATTATTGGGACTATAACATATAGCAATTTAATATACTTGACAAACTGCACAAAAGAAATGGATGGGAGCAAAACTGATTGAAGTAAGGAAATAACACCAGATGGTAAATTGAATCTACAGGAATAAGTGCAGAGAATCAGACATGGTAAATAAGATAAATATAACACACTATAAATTTATACTTCCTCTCCTTTTTTCTCATCTTTTTTAATAGACATAAAATTATGTAATTATAATAGTATATTTTAGAGTTTGTACCATACAATTTGAAATATGTATAAAAATAATAGAAAAAAAGGAGGAAGAGG
>SJYC01100043.1:0-36583 GCA_006408675.1 Madoqua kirkii
ACAATTTGAAATATGTATAAAAATAATAGAAAAAAAGGAGGAAGAGGGAATAGAGCTATAAATATAATCTTCCTATAATCTCACTGAAATAAGTCTAAAAAAACTCTAAGTTAAGATGCATGTGACAAGCCCTAGAACAACCATTAAGAAAACAACTATAAAAATACACCGAAAAATTATTTAAAGAATTATACTGTTAAATTAGAAAATAACCACTTAATATAAAAAATAAGCAGTAATGGAGGAACAGAGGGAAAATGTAAGAGATATTAGAAAACAAAAATAGAACGGCAGAGGTAAATCCAACTATGCCAATAAAAACAATGATTGTGGGTGAATTAAGCAATCCAATCAAAAGGTAAATATTGTCCGACTGCATTATTTTAAAAAAAAGGTCCAACTCTATGTTGTCTTTAGGAAACATTTTAGATCAAAAGATATGAGTAGGTTGAAAGTAAAGTATATATCAGCAAACAGCAACCATAAAAAGTTAAAGAGGTTATACTAGTATCAGACAAAATAGATGGTAAAAAAAAAAAAGTTGCTAATTATAAAGGGAGAGACTTTGTAACCGTAAAAGGATATAACCATCGGGAAGATATACCAATTTTAAACACATATTCCTTGCAACAGAATACAGAAATACACGAAATAAAATCTGACAGACTGAAGGGAGCAGGACCATCAGCAATGATGACTGGCGATTTCAACACCCTACTTTCAAGGAAAACAGAAAGGAAAGTGTTAGTCACCCAGTCGCGTCCAACTCTTTGCAAGTCCATGGACTGTAGCCCGCCAGGCTCCTCTGTCCATGCGATTCTCCAGGCAAGAACACTGGACTGGGTTGCCATTTGCTTCTCTAGGGGATCTTCCCGACCCAGGGATTGAACCCGGGTCTCCTGCATTGCAGGCAGATTCTTTACTGTCTGAGCCACCAGGGAAGCCCCATACAACAACTAAGCTCCTCTGTCCATGCGATTCTCCAGGCAAGAACACTGGACTGGGTTGCCATTTGCTTCTCTAGGGGATCTTCCCGACCCAGGGATTGAACCCGGGTCTCCTGCATTGCAGGCAGATTCTTTACTGTCTGAGCCACCAGGGAAGCCCCATACAACAACTACACACCAGATAAATGAGGAGGGCTTTCCTGGTAGTCCAGTGGTTAAGAATCCACCTTGCAATGCAGGGGACACCACCAGTTCAGTCCCTGTTCCAGGAAGCCCTCCCATGCCTCGGAGCAATGCAGTAAGTGCCACAGCTACTGAACCAGCACTCTCGAACCCACAAGCTGAAACTATTGAACTGACACGCTGCAACTACTGGGGCCCGTGTGCCTGTGCTCCACAGCAAGGGAAGCCACCGCAACTAGGACCCCAAACACGAGGAAGAGCAGACCCCGCTCGCTGCAACTAGAGAAAGCCTGTGTGCAGAAACAAAGACCCACCACAGCCAAAAAACAGAATAAAGACCTGCCTTTAAAAAGAAAAGGACAAACAAGGAAATGTAAGCCTTAAACAACATTGCAGTCAATGAGAGAGACCTAGCGGCGTCCGTAAGAACAGTCTGCACAACAACAGCAGATTGCTTTCAACTGTACATGCAACCTTCTCTAGGAGGGGCTGTGTGCTAGAGCATAAGATTTTAAGACTGAATTCATACAAAGTGTGATTCTCTGATCACAGCAAAGTGGCATGAGAGATGAAAACAGAAAGATATTAGAAATTCACAAATTGGTGGAAATTAAAGAACACATTCTCAAATAAGCATTGGGTCAAAGAAAGCAATTACCAGGAAAATTAGAAAATAACTATCCGCCCACAAATTTTAAAACTTAGGTTAAATTGGCAAATTCCAATTAAAAACCACTTGCCACTTGCAACTCAATAATGAAAAGACAAACATCTTTTTAAAAGTAGAAAGTGTCTAAATGGACATTTCTTCAAAGAAAATATACAAATGGCCTGTATACACATGAAAAATGCTCAGCATAATTAGACATCAGAGAAATTTAAATCAAAACTACGATTGTATACCACCTGGGCTTCCCTTGTGGCTCAGCTGGTAAAGAATCCCCCTGCAATGCGGGAGACCTGGCTTTGATTCCTGGGTTGGGAAAATCCCCCGGAAAAGGGCTAGGCTACCCACTCCAGTATTCTGGCCCGGAGAATTCCATGGGCTATAAAGCCCACGGGGTCTCAAAGTCAGAGTCAGGCTGGTGCTTTGCACTTTCACACTCACTAGGATGGCTATGATCAAAACACAGACACAAATCTTGATAAGTATGTTTAAAAAAATCAAAACTCCATATACTGCTAGAGGGAATACAAAATGATGCAGCCACTTTGGAAAACAGTCTGGCAGTTCCTTGGAAGTTTAAATATAGAGTCATCATATGGTCCAGCAATTCTACTCCTAGGGTATAACCAAGAAAAATGAAGACATATGTCCACACAAGAACTTGTACATAAATGTTCAAACCAGCATTATTCATAGTAGTCCAAGAGCGGAAATAACCCAAATGTCCATCAACTGGTAAACAGATAGAGAAGAGGGGACAACAGAATTTTATTTTACCATAACAGGAACGATAGTGAGAAATGAAGTAGTGATGAATGCTATAACATGAATGACACTTGAAAACGTTATGCTACATACAGAAGACTCCATATTATACGATTCCATTTATACAAAACGTCCAGAAGAGGCAAGTCCATGGGGACAAAAAGCAGATTAGTGGCTGCCTAAGGGGCTTCCCTGGTGGCTCAGAAGTTAAAGCATCTGCCTACGATGAGGGAGACCTGGGTTTGATCCCCTGGAGAAGGAAATGGCAACCCACTCCAGTACTCTTGCCTGGAGAATCCCATGGACGGAGGAGCCTGGTGGGCTACAGGGTCTACGGGGTTGCAAAAAATCAGACACGACTGAGCGACTTCACTTCAAGGATGAGAAAGTTGTAGGCAGATGGGGAGAGCCTGTTAGGAGGGGCAGGTTTTCTTTTGGAAGAGGTGAAAATGTTTACAAATGGATAATGGTGATGAAGAAACTAAATATCATTAAAGCATACACTTTAGTAAGTTGTATGGTATGTGAATTTATCTTCAAAAACTGTTATTTTAAAAACTTATTAAGGAGGCAGAAAACACTTACTAAGGAGAGGCAGAATGAGAAAAAAAAATAAGAAGGGAAAAAGAAGGAGAGAGGAAAGTTTCTTTAAGTTAAAATTAATAAGACCCTGGTGGTCCAGTGGCTAAGACTCTGTGCATCCAATGCAGGGGCCCCAGATTTGATCCCTGGTCAGGGAACTAGTTCCCATATGTTGCAACTAAAGATCCTGCATGCCACAAAGAAAAGTCGGCAGAGCCAAATACGTAAATATTTTTAAAATAAATAAAGAGAAGTCCAAGCAGAGACTTTGAGAGAAACATCAGGGAGAAGAGAGTAGCACTGCTAACTTCCTTCAACTTGCCCCAGCTGTTTCTCTCTCTCAGCCTCAGTTTCTTCATCTGTAGAATTATGAGTTAGACCCATCCTATCAGAATTCTCAAGGATCTGTGTTTCTCTGATACCTCTGTTCAGCTCTGAGGGGCTGTAAATACTTAAATCAGTCAGTTATCTTCTCAGAGCTGCCATTATCAAATGCATTAAAGTCAAGAATTCTGTTCTGTCAGTTTTCCATAACTTTCTACACCCTGACCCACTTCCTTGTGAGTTTCTCACTCTCCCGCCGTTCTTTCCAACCCTTGACTTCTGCTGCTCTGAAAATGTTAGTCACTCAGCTGTATCCAACTCTTTGCAACCCCCATGGACAGTGACCCACCAAGCTCCTCTGTCCATGGAATTCTCCAGGCGAAAAAGTGGAGTGGATAGCCATTCCCCTTACCAGGGGATCTTCCCAACCCATGATTGAACCTGGGTCTCCTGCACTGCAAGCAGATTCTTTACAATCTAAGCTACCTCCAAAAGCTTGTCTTCAAGCTACATTGAGGTCCCTAGGAAGCCTGCTTTGGTCCGTCTTACCTGGAATCTCGAGTATCTGGGAGGGTACGATCCAGGGGCAACCGGTCACTGAGGTACACATTATAGCCAAACCTCTTGAAGAGGTCCTCAGCCTCTTTCTGCTGAGCCTCAGAAAGGTCCCTACCCCACTTCTTGAAAAGTTCTGAGTCTGGAAAGAGAACCTTGTGGGGATTTTCTTTTAAGAAGCCACCCTCCTTGGTGTGAGCTGTATCTGGAAAAGGATGCTTTTCGTCTTTCACCATTGCCAATGTGCCAACCCCATCTTCTGATTGCTTTGTAGCCAGCTTCATAGTTTTTTCTGCAAATGAAGGGCAGAGGAGAAAACATCTCAGCCAGTTGTTAGCTCCCCGGGCATTACTTTTCTCATCCACATTTCCTTGAAATGTTTTTCTTCCCAGACTTTTAGGGGGGTGCAACAGAACAAGCATGCAAGGAGTTGTAGATATTGGCAAGAGAAGACCCGGAGAGATGGTATCGTTATGGAGAAGTTGAGGAGCTTGCTCCAGGGACCTGAGGTTGTGGTCAGGGCTAGATAACGTGTGTTTGTCATTTTCGAGGGGAGCAGTTCGGGAGAATGACAAAGCCCAGAGCATACTGTGAAAGTGTGAGGCAGGAGGCAGGTAAAGGACTTTACAGAGGGGGAAGCCAAGGGATTGGATCGGTTAACCACAGGATGCTGCAGGGACCCAGGTGACAGCAGGACTCGGGCAGAGATGAAGACTGTGAATGGATGGCCGTGGCAAGGCCTGTAAGGAGGGGGAGAGTGTGTCGAGATTGGCAGGGAAGTCTCAGCTGAGGAAAGAGGACAGTCAGGCTTTCATGATAAGTAAAGAGCTGTTACAACAGTCTTCTGACTGTGAACCAGAAGGACGTTTGGAATCACCCTAGATGGTGGAATACAAAGAGCCCAAGATCACCCTCTCTCTCGAGCACACCAATATCACTACCATCCACAGAGCAACCATGGGTAACAAAGACCAGAAAAGACCTTCCATAACTAAAGGCATCACGAAACTGGACAGGCCTCCCTGGTGCTCCAGGGGACCTGGGTTTGATCTGTGGTCAGGAAACTAGATCCCATGTGCTGCAACTAAGACCCAGCACAGCCAAAGAAAGAAACTGGAGACCCGCAAACTGGAGAATGATTATATTGCAGAGGTTCTCCCCCAGGAATGAGAGCTCTGAGCTGCATGAGGCTCTCCCAGCCCAGGGGCCCCGCACCAGGAAAATGAGCCCCATAGCTTTTAGCTTTGAAGACCAGAAAGGCTTAATTTTGAAGTCCCAAAGGGCTGGGAGAAATAGAGATTTTGCTTTTAAAGGACACATACACAAAATCTCATGCACACCAGGACCCAGAGCAAAAGCAGTCATTTAATAGGAGCCTAGGCAGACCTCCCCATTGGTCTTAGAGATTTTCCTGGGGGTGGGGGTTGGGGTGCTGTCACTTTGGGGACAGAGACACTGGCAGGAGCCATACTTGGGAACTTTCGATTGAATGAAAGCTAGAGTTGACTGATTAGTGTTTCCAAGTCCAACAATGACTATGATACTCCTCAGCATTCAACCCCTAAATGTTAATCAAGGTGATAGAGACAGAGTAAAGGGACCAAGTAGGTGATTAAATAGTTAATCCCACTAGTGGGGTGTAAGTAGAAAAAAGCATGGGAGACCTCTGTAAGTTAATGGTCACTTAAGAAAGACTGGAAAAGGTCAGTTTTCATTCCAATTCCAAAGAAAGGCAATGCAAAAGAATGCTCAAACTACCGTACAATTGCACTCATCTCACATGCTAGTAAAGTAATGCTCAAAATTCTCCAAGCCAGGCTTCAGCAATACGTGAACCGTGAACTCCCTGATGTTCAAGCTGGTTTTAGAAAAGGCAAAGGAACCAGAGATCAAATGGCCAACATCTGCTGGATCATGGAAAAAGCAAGAGAGTTCCAGGAAAACATCTACTTCTGCTTTATTGACTATGCCAAAGCCTTTGACTGTGTGGATCACAAGAAACTGTGGGAAATTCTTAAAGAGTTGGGAATACCAGACCACCTGACCTGTCTCTTGAGAAATCTGTATGCAGCTCAGGAAGCAACAGTTAGAACTGGACATGGAACAACAGACTGGTTCCAAATAGGAAAAGGAGTACATCAAGGCTGTGTATTGTCACCCTGCTTATTTAACTTCTATGCAGAGTACATCATGAGAAATGCTGGACTGGAAGAAACACAAGCTGAAATCAAGATTGCCAGGAGAAATATCAATAACTTCAGATATGCAGATGACACCACCCTATGGCAGAAAGTGAAGAGGAACTAAAAAGCCTCTTGACAAAAGTGAAAGTGGAGAGTGAAAAAGTTGGTTTAAAGCTCAACACTCAGAAAACAAAGATCATGGCATCCAGTCCCATCACTTCATGGGAAATAGATGGGGAAACAGTGGAAACAGTGTCAGACTTTATCTTTTTGGGATCCAAAATCACTGCAGCTGGTGATTGCAGCCATGAAATTAAAAAATGCTTACTCCTTGGAAGAAACGTGTGACCAACCTAGACAGTATATTCAAAAGTAAAGACATTACTTTGCCGACTAAGGTCCATCTAGTCAACGCTATGGTTTTTCCAGTAGTCATGTATGAATGTGAGAGTTGGACTGTGAAGAAGGCTGAGCGCTGAAGAATTGATGCTTTTGAACTGTGGTGTTGGAGAAGACTCTTGAGAGTCCCTTAGAGTACAAGGAGATCCAACCAGTCCATTCTGAAGGAGATCAGCCCTAATTGGAAGGAATGATGCTAAAGCTGAAACTCCAGTACTTTGGCCACCTCATGGGAAGAGTTGACTCATTGGAAAAGATTCTGATGCTGGGAAGGATTGGAGGCAGGAGGAGAAGTGGATGAGAGAGGATGAGATGGCTGGGTGGCATCACCGATTCGATAGATGTGAATCTGAGTGAACTCCAGGAGTTGGTGATGGACAGGGAGGCCTGGTGTGCTGCAATTCATGGGGTTGCAAAGAATCGGACACCACTGAGCGACTGAACTGAACTAAGAAAGCAGGTTTGCTTAACCACAGAAGCAAGCAGGCTTCCCTAGCCACAAACCTATGCAACAGAAGCGAGAGACATGCCCCCAAACAATAAAACAATGGTGGCATGAGCCCTACATCCTGCCCAGTGAGCTCAACAGGTTAATGATCCTTAGGTCGTGCTCTCCACACATCAAAGCAGTAGTTTACGGAAAGCTGACATTTCAAAGTGAAAGGCACTCACTGTGCTGAGACCTGGGATAATTTTCCCATAGTGCCATGACATCCCTGGCTTGACCTTGGAGGGACATAAAAGCTTCCCTACCCAACCTGGAGAAGGGGCTGATGATGGAAGCATGACATCTACTCAAGAATGTGGAAGAAGTTCTTCTCCCCCTCCCCACTTTTCCTTTGATTAAAAAACTGTAGCCCCATTAAGGTCCTGCAGAAGCACCCTCTGGCCTGCCCACTTTAAGCCTCTCAAGCATCCTGGTCTAATCAGTTCTGCTCAGTTCATTTCATTCACTCAGTCGTGTCCAACTCTTTGTGACCCCACGGACTGTAGCATGCCAGGCTCCCCAGAGCTTTCTCAAAGTCATATTGATTGAGTCAATGATGCTACCCAACCATCTCATCCTCTGTCACCCTCTTCTCCTCCTGCCCTCAATCTTTCCCAGCATCAGGGTCTTTTCTAGTGAGTCAGTTCTTCGCATCAGGTGGTCAAAGTATTGGAGCTTCTTCAGCATCAGTCCTTCCAATGAATATTCAGGGTTGATTTCCTTTAGGATTGACTGGCTTGATCTCCTTGCAGTGACTCTCAATTCCTATTCTAATAAATTCCTTACCTATCGCTTTGCCTCTTTCATGCGGTTTTTTCTGCTTTAAGACATAAAGCACCAAAGCTCCTCAAAGCCCCCCCAAAATACCAACCCAGTGGCTTCAGTTCAAAGGCACTCCACTAGAGGGACTTGCTTAAGTTCCCACTAATCCTCCCTTTGTTGTTTTTCAGTCACTTTAGTTGTATCTGACTCTTTTTGGCCCCATGGACTATAGCCCACCAGGCTCCTCTGTCCATGAAATTTCCCAGGCAAGAATGCTGGAATGGGTTGCCATTTCCTACTCCACGGGATCTTCCCAACCCAGGGATCAAACCGTGTCTCCAGTACTGGCTGGCAATTCTTTATCACCTAGTCACCAAGGAAGCCCCAGTCCTCCCTTAGACACACACTAAACTCCAACCAAATTGAAGGGATCACCTCTAGGTCATGTAGTACCATCCTGCAAGTTAGAAGAGAGAATCCCTTTCTCAGATGATTGCAACCCTGGGGTACCAGCTTCAGGAGAGGACAATCCCACTGTGTGAACCCCTCTGGGCAGAGGCAGCCCCACACCACAGCGCACAGTTATGTGTGCAAAACTTGGGCAGAATTTCAGCTACATGCTCAGCCCCTAAGAGGGATGCAGGAAAACCTTACAAGTGGGAGGAGGGTATTTTTGGAAGGTGACCTAAACCTGGCCCGTGAATGTAGAGAGTCAACCACAGAAGTGCCTATGAGACAGAAAGAGGATGGCCAAAGCAAACCCGGAAAGAAAAATAAATGGAGGTTCTTTCAGAGAAGGCTCCTGGGGACTAGCTCTCATATTTGCTCAGGCAGAAAATAAAAATGGAAGCGAGATTTGAGATTTGGAGTATTCCAAATCAAATCATATTTTGATTCAGACTCTCCTATGCTAAGCACAGGGACCACAGAATGGCCTTGGATTCCTTGGGCCTTTAAACTCCCTTATTACTCCTCTTTGGAGATTCTCTGGTGGCTCAGATGGTACAGAGTCTGCCTGCAATGCAGGAGACCTGGGTTCGGTCCCTGGGTCTAGAACATCTCCTAGAGAGAGAAATGGCAGCCCACTCCAGTATTCTTGCTGGAGGATCTGGTGGACAGAGGAACCTGGCAAGCTATAATCCACAGGGTGGCAAAGGGTCACACATGACTGAACAACTAACATTTTCACTTTTCACACTTCGCTCTGGGGGTTATCTGATCTTCCGCTCTCATTCATTGCTGTCAGTGGGAAATTTTGACGATGGAAGCACAGAACCCAGCGGGCTGGAGACTGTGTTACTAGACCACCCACACGACTTACACTGAAACTCTCCAAGACCCAAAGGGGACACACCAAGTGTGTCACTCTGCTGGGGCCTTTTAAGAACCCCCAGGGAAGTTCCAGAAAATTGGTTTAGAGTTATCAAGCCCTCCCACAGTAGGGCTATGATTATCATTATGTGTTTGATTTGGCTCTTCATAGACTTCATAATTTGCTCAGGTGTCCTTACTGTCATGATTTTATTCAGTCTTCTTGGAGCAACCAGACGGAGGGGTTCATCGAACCAGCTTTCCATTTCAGCAAGCCCTTCCAGAAAGAAAAGCATTTGTGATCTGGAAACACGGTCCAGAAGACATTTTGAAATTCATCTCCGCGGGTAGGGAGTCCCTGACACCACGTCTTTTCAGAGTGAATAGAACGTGGGGCGCAGAGAACAACAAGCCAAGGAGGAACCGGTTGTGCAAAGAGAGAGATGGAAATAAACCCGATGGCTCTGGATGGCTTCTCAGGGCACATGGTGTCCCAGCCGGGGGAAAGATTAGCCAGGCTCTTGGCAGAACTCCTGCTATTTTAAGGCCTGAGGAAGTTGACACAGGGTGGGTGAGCCAGAGAGCTGGTGTGGTCTGCGTGCTCAGCCAAGGAGTGACAGCGATGGCCAAGGTACACACACATCCTTTGGTGAAATGGCCCTGGGAAGGTTTGCACAGTCAACGTGCACACCAGCCAAGGGCTCTCAAAGCCGGGGCCTCAGGAGCTGACAATCTTCGCTGTTTTCTCTAACTCTTTCCCTGGGATCACCCTTCTCTTGATCCCTGGCTGTCTGTCCTCTGTTCTCTCCTTCCTACACTCAGTCACTCACTCATCCATTTAATTTCTTTGTGCCAGGCCCAGGGCATAGAGTGGTAAAGCACATCACAAGACACTCATCAACTGAACTGTCCCCTAAGAAACCTTCCCTGGTGGCTCAGATGGTAAAGAATCTGCCTGCAATGCAGGGGACCTAAGTTCAATCCCTGAGTTGGGAAGATCCCTTGAAGAAGGAAATGGCAACCCGCTCCAGTATTCTTGCCTGGAGAATCCCATGGACAGAGGAGCCTGGTGGGCTACAATCTATGGGGCTGCAGAGTCAGACACAACTGAGTGACTAACACTTTCACTTTACGAAAACTGCCTTCCAGAAATCTGAACCACAATAACATAAGAGTCTTGTGATGGGGGATGGAAACCATGCTTCATGCCTCCTTCTCTCTCCCCTCATCTATTTTCCCGTTTTTCCTCCCTATCAATTCTTCCACCCTCCACCTTGGACTTTTTCACTCTGGGCTCCTTTTCTGTGCTCATCTCTTCTCTCCTCTCTTGTCCCCTCTCCATATCACCCCTTCTCTGATTTCCACCCTTCCTTTTCCTCCTCCTGTCTGACCTTCCATCTATCCCTCTGTTTCACCCTGAACCCTGGCAAGGCTCAGTTCTTGTCTTTAAAAGACACTCCCTAGGCTCCCTGGTGGTCCAGTGGTTAAGAATCTTCCTGCCAGTGCAGGGGGACATGGGTTCTATCCCTGGTCCAGGAAGATTCCACATGGAGTGGAGCAACTAAGCCCATGCGTGCACCACAGCTACTGAGCCTGTGCTCTAGAGCCCAGGCTGCAACTACGGAGCCCGTGGGCTGAAACTGCTGAAGCCTGGGTGTCCTAGACCCCGTGCTCCGCAACAGGAGAAGCCACTGCATGAAAAGCCTGTGCACCGCCGCTGGAGAGCAGCGCCTACTCTCCAGCTAGAGAAAGACGGACTGCAACAACAAAGATCCAGTGCAGCCAAAATAACTAAAACAAACAAACAAACACAATTATTAGCCCCTACTCTCCGCAACTAGAGAAAGACTGACTGCAACAACAAAGACCCAGTGCAGCCAAAATAACTAAAAAAAACAAACACAATTATTTTTTAAAAAGACACTCCCCAAGGCTATTATGTTAAGTGAAATAAGTCAGACAGAAAAAGACAAGTACTGTATGACATCACTTATATGTGGAATCTAAAAAAAAAAATACAATAGACTAGTGAACATAACAAAAGAAAAAAGAGAAATAGATTCACAGATACAGAGAACACACTAGTGGTTGCCATTGTTTGTGGGCAACACAAGAGTAGGGCAAGAGACACAGAGACACAGATTGTTACTGAATGTAACGTAGGCTCGTGTATGTACTGTACAACATAGGGAGTATAGCCAATATTTTATAATAAATGTAATGAAAAATGAAAAATAACCTTTAATTCTATAAAAATTAAAAAAAATTAAAAAGAGGAAATCTCCTGCTGGTCCAGTGGCTAACTCTGCACTCCCAATACAGGAGGCCTGGGTTTGATCCCTAGTCTGGAAACTAGATTCCACATGCCGTGACTAAAAGGTATCACATGTTATAACTAAAGGTCCTGCATGCTGCGATGTAGACCAGAGAGTCTACACACCGCAGCTGGGACCTAATGCAGCCAAATAACTAATCTTTTTTTTTTTTTAATTAAACAGAAAAAAAAAGACACTTCCTATCACCCAGGCTCCACGGCACACAGCCACACATCTGAGCAGTCAATTCTCTGCTCTCACATTCCAGACCCCTCTCCCCCAGGGCATGAACATGAGATTCTTATCATGTGGGAAGCCCAGGACTCCTGCTTTCACTGGAAGCAGACGCCAAGTTACAAGATATTCACAGGAGGTAGAGCTTCATGGTGAGTTTCAAAAACAAACCCCAGAATTCCTGAGAAGAGGTTAAAATGTGCTGGACCCCGAGGGCATCATCTTAAGTGAAAAAAGCCAAAGACAAATATTATTGGGTCTCACTTATGTGTGGAATCCAAAAAGAATGGGGGGAAATGAGTTCATAGATGCAAAGAACAGGGACTTCCCTGGCAGTCTGGTGGCTGAGACTCCACACACCCCTAGTACAAGGGGCCCTGGTTTGATCCTTAGTCAGGGAACTAGATTTCACATGCTGCAACCAAGAGGTTTGCATGCTGCAACTAACAACAGATTTGCAAAGATCTCATATGCCATAACCAAGATGCGGTGCAGTCAGATAAATATCTATATGTATTTTAAAGATACAGGGAATAGATTAGTGGTTGCTAGAGGCGGGAGGGGGTGGTGAGCAAAATGTGTAAAGAAGGGCAAAAGCTACACACTCCCAGTTATAAAATAAATAAATCCTGGAGATATAAGGTATAGTGTGGCAACTATAGTCAATAACGCTCTATTGTATGTTTAAAAGCTGGTGACAGAGTAAATCTCAAAAGTCTTCATTCCAAGGAAAAATGTAGAACTATGTGAGACAGCAAATGTTAATCAGATTTATTTTGTGACCATTTCACGAAAGATACAAATATTGAACCCTTATGTCCTACATATGAAATTAATGTAATCTTATGACTTATTTGAAAAGACTCTGACGTTGGGAAAGATCGAAAGCAGGAGGAGAAAGGGATGACTGAGGATGAGATGGTTGGATGGCATCACTGACTCAGTGAACGTGAGTCTGAGTAAACTCTGGGAGTTGGTGATGGACAGGGAGGCCTGGCGTGCTGCAGTCCATGGGGTTGCAAAGAGTCGGACACGACTGAGTGACTGGACTGAACTGAACTATACGTCAGTTGGGCTTCCCAGGTGGTGCTAGTGGTAAAGAATCTGTCTGCCAAGGCAGGAGACTCAGAAGAAACGGGTGCCCGCCCTGGGTCAGGAGATCCCCTGGAGGAGGGCATGGCACCCCACTCTAGTCTCCTAGCCTGGAGAATTCCATGGACAGAGGAGCCTGGAGGAACACAGGGGGATGGCAGAGTCGGACATGACTGAGCAGCTAAGCGGCAGCAGCGAATGCCAACTATAACTCAGTTTAGGGCACATCAGCCAGGGGACTCTTTCTGCACAGACTTCACCAGGGTGTGTGTGCCTGCCCTGAGGTACACACACACACACACACACACATACACATAGCCTGTTCCCCTCCATCAGCTGCTGGCTCTGAGTCCCACGAATTCTCCCTCCTTTTTCCCTCCACACCTCTTTATTCTGTGCCCCTAAACACATATTCACAAGCACAGACAGTCAGACACACTGTCCCCTCCATGTCAGTGCCGTCGACTTACTCAGATGCTGCAAATTCGCCTCTAGTCGAGAGAGTCTGTCCATCACTGTCCAGTTAAGTTCAGACAGAGCAAAATGCAGCTTATCCTGGTGATCCCCTAGGATCAACTCCTGTACAGTCCTCTTGGTGTAAAATATCAGGAGGAGATTGAGAGCGAAGACCAGCAGCAGCCCGATGCTGAGGACTCTGAGGACATTTCTCCTGAGCATGTTATTCTGTCCCTGGCTCTGCTGCTCCCTGGGGGCTGAGGGTAGTGTCACTGCCCAGGCAGGCTGAGGATCACAATGAGCTGAGCCCGGACTCTGCTGGCTGCATAGAGGATACCCTGCCCGCTGAGCCAGATGTTCTCCGAGTAGGAAAGCCGTACCGGGCTGCCTGGTTCTCTCCGGGCAGCGTCAGGCATGCGGAATGTGTCATGGCAGCCGCCCAAGGATGGGCAAGGCCCCTGGGCACACCTTGTGCAGAAGTCAGGTTACTGCTTGCTCCCAGAGCCAGCAGAGGCTCCTTTCTCTTGGTTCTGTTTGATTTCATTTTGGTTTTGAATGTTTCTTCTCTCTGGTAGGAGCCCTTAGGAGACTCACCGAAAGGGCATGTGAGGTCTGGACCTGTGAGTATAGCAGAGTGTAGGAGGGAAGAATCCACTGAGTGAGAAGTTTCAGGACCATGTGCTTTTTGAGAGCAAGGATGGTGCCTGAGATGTCTTTTTTCCAGTGGCTCAGTGGTAAAGAACCCTCTTGCCAATGCCAGAGACACAGGACATGGAGTTTCGATCCCTGGGTTGGGAAGACCCCCTGGAGGAGGAAATGGCAACCCACTCCAGTATTCTTGCCTGGAGAATCACATGGACCGAGGAGCCTAGAGGGGTACAGTCCGTGGGGTCATAAAGAGTTGGACATGACTGAGTGACTGAGCTCGCTTGCACATAGAGTCTTGAAAATTATAGGTCTGTAACAGTTGTCAGTTCAGTAAAACTTCCTGCGAGTTCTACCTAGAGCAGATGAGTGAGCTGGAGGGCTCCCACTAGGGTAAGCCCCAGGGCTCAGCCTCGCCTCACCAGTCACTGCCCAGCTCTGCGCACTGAGGTGCTAGCCTCCTCTCACCCTCAGCTTCTGGTAACTCTTCTGCCCCACACCTTGCACCCACTATATGCTTTGAACAAATCACTTGATTATCGTCATCACAGATTAGCACTTAAAATAGCTCCCCAGGGCTTCCCTGGTGGTCCAGTGGTTAAGAATCTACCTGCCAATGCAGGGGACACAGGTTCAATCCCCGGTCAGGGACGATCCCACATGCTTCAGAGCAACTAAGCCCATGTGCCACAACTACTATTGAGCCTGCTCTCTAGAGCCCGCGAGCCGCAACTGCTGAAATCCGAGTGCCCTAGAGTCTGTGCTCCCCAACAAAAGAAGCCACTGGAATGAGAAGCCCCCGCTCGCCATAACTAAAGAAAGCCCGCATGCAGCAATGAAGACCCAGCAGAGGAAAAAATAAAATAAATAAATATTTTAAAAATAATAATAGTAAAATAGTTACCCAGAGCCTCAAAGTTCAAAATTCTCAATTAAGGGGTGAATCGCTTCATAACATCATCCACTCTGTCCCAGGTCCCCAGACACAGCACATGCAGATGAGAGCTGAGGCAGACGTGTGGGTTAAAGCAAAGACAAACAGTTTTAGGAAACGCAGGTGGAAAGAAAAAGAACCAAATGAAAAGTAATCAGTTCTTTTGTTTTCATCAGATTTTCCCTTGCGTTCACATGCAAATTAGAGTTAAAAGAAATTTAAAACAGCTGATTGCTTCCGTTTCTGATGCAAAGTAGAATGGATCCAGAAGTCTCTATTCCTCTCCATTCAGTTCGGTTCAATTGCTCAGTCGTGTCCGACTCTTTGCAACCCCATGAACTGCAGCATGCCAGGCCTCCCTGTCCATCACCAACTTGCAGAGGTCACTCAAACTCACGTCCATCGAGTCCATGATGCCATCCAGCCATCTCATCCTCTGTCATCCCCTTCTCCTCCTGCTCCCAATCCTTCCCAGCATCAGAGTCTTTTCCAATGAGTCAACTCTTCGCATGAGGTAGCCAAAGTACTGGAGTTTCAGCTTTAGTATCATTCCTTCCAAAGAACACTCAGGACTGATCTCCTTTAGAATGGACTGGCTAGATCTCCTTGCAGTCCAAGGGACTCTGAAGAGTCTTCTCCAACACCACAGTTCAAAAGCATCAATTCTTCAGCACTCAGCTTTCTTCACACTCCAACTCTCACATCCATACATGATCAGTGGAAAAACCATAGCCTTGACTAGATGGACCTTTGTTGGCAAAGTAATGTCTCTGCTTTTCATTATGCTATCTAGGTAGGTCATAACTTTCCTCCCAAGGAATAAGCATCTTTTAATTTCATGGCTGCAGTCACCATCTGCAGTGATTTTGGAGCCCCCCAAAATTAAGTCTGACACTGTTTCCACTGTTTCCCCATCTATTTCCCATGAAGTGATAGGACCAGATGCCATGATCTTTGTTTTCTGAATGTTGAGCTTTAAACCAACTTTTTCACTGTCTTCTTTCACTTTCATCAAGAGGCTTTTTAGTTCCTTTTCACTTTCTGCCATAAAGGTGCTGTCATGTGCATATCTGAGGTTATTGATATTCCTCCCAGCAATCTTGATTCCAGCCTGTGCTTCTTCCAGCCCAGCGTTTCTCATGATGTATTCTGCATAGAAGTTAAATGAGCAGGGTGACAATATACAGCCTTGACATACACCTTTTCCTATTTGGAACCAGTCCTCTCCATTAAGAACAATCAACAGTTCTGACCACTGTATGTTAGACTCCAAAGGTGGAGAGAATAGAGCAGACCAGCTAGAGATCTTGAGACCTGAGGAAAAACCCAGCAGTGAGTTCCCCGGGTTCGCTTTTCAGCTGAGAGGTCTTAGACTAAACACAGAAGTTGTCAAGCTGTCCGTGTTAACAGGCAAAGACTATAAAGGCACCAAGAAATGCCTGCTGTCTATATAAATCATTCCTTCCAAAGAACACTCAGGACTGATCTCCTTTAGAATGGACTGGCTAGATCTCCTTGCAGTCCAAGGGACTCTGAAGAGTCTTCTCCAACACCACAGTTCAAAAGCATCAATTCTTCAGCACTCAGCTTTCTTCACACTCCAACTCTCACATCCATACATGATCAGTGGAAAAACCATAGCCTTGACTAGATGGACCTTTGTTGGCAAAGTAATGTCTCTGCTTTTCATTATGCTATCTAGGTAGGTCATAACTTTCCTCCCAAGGAATAAGCATCTTTTAATTTCATGGCTGCAGTCACCATCTGCAGTGATTTTGGAGCCCCCCAAAATTAAGTCTGACACTGTTTCCACTGTTTCCCCATCTATTTCCCATGAAGTGATAGGACCAGATGCCATGATCTTTGTTTTCTGAATGTTGAGCTTTAAACCAACTTTTTCACTGTCTTCTTTCACTTTCATCAAGAGGCTTTTTAGTTCCTTTTCACTTTCTGCCATAAAGGTGCTGTCATGTGCATATCTGAGGTTATTGATATTCCTCCCAGCAATCTTGATTCCAGCCTGTGCTTCTTCCAGCCCAGCGTTTCTCATGATGTATTCTGCATAGAAGTTAAATGAGCAGGGTGACAATATACAGCCTTGACATACACCTTTTCCTATTTGGAACCAGTCCTCTCCATTAAGAACAATCAACAGTCTGACCACTGTATGTTAGACTCCAAAGGTGGAGAGAATAGAGCAGACCAGCTAGAGATCTTGAGACCTGAGGAAAAACCCAGCAGTGAGTTCCCCGGGTTCGCTTTTCAGCTGAGAGGTCTTAGACTAAACACAGAAGTTGTCAAGCTGTCCGTGTTAACAGGCAAAGACTATAAAGGCACCAAGAAATGCCTGCTGTCTATATACAAAGGAGCAGTCTAGCAAGGCAGAAAACCTTCAAATAATAACTGCCTTACTCCAGGGATTTCTCTGATGGTCCAGTAACTAAGACTCTGCACTTCCAGTGCAAGGGACCCCGGTTCAATCCCTGGTCAGGGAACTAGACCCCACATGACATGCAACTAAAGATCCCACATGCTACAACTAAGACCCAGTGCAGCCAAGTAAGCAAAACTTTTTAAAAAAACCAAAACAACAACAGAAAAACTGCCCTTCTCCAGCCAAACACCCCTGAAACCCCATTGCATCAGGACTAGTCATCAACAAAGACCACATGGGAAGCTTTCACTTTCGCCCCCCTTCTCCAGCTGTGACAAGGGGTGCCTTCCACCATCCTCCTTCAGGAGGGTGTCAGAGAGCCATAACTTTTGTCCTTGTTCCCTGTGATGTCTGTAAGAACAGCACTGAAGTGTCCCTCCCTCTCTCAGCCAGTGTGGTGTCAGCAGAGAACTCAAGGGGAAACAGCTTCCTCCTTCCCCCACAACAATAATGAGGCCTCCCTCCCCCAGGTGTCAATGGAGGCCAAGTGTGAAGCCTAGACTTTCACCCCTACCTGTCATAAAGAAGTAGCATCTCCCTTTCCCCACCAGAGCAGTGCCAGAAAGTCCTGCTAAAACAGAAAATTTAAACAAGATACAGAATCTCATGCATGATATAATACCAAAATATCCAGGATGCAATAAAAAAAAAATTATGTGCCATACCAAGAACCAGGAAAATCTCAACTTGAATGAGAAAAGGCAATCAACAGACATTAACAGCAGTAGGACACAGATGTTGAATTGTTTTATAAGGGTTTTAAAGCAGCCGTTAGAAAAGTACTTTGACAAGCAGTTAACAAATGTGCTTGAAAGAAACGGAAAAAATAGTTAAGTTTCAGCAAAGAAGTAGAAAATCTCAGGAAAGAAATAGAAGACATAAAGGAGAACCAGATGGAAATTTTTTAACTGGAAAGTAAAATAAATAAAAATTTAAATGGTTTCTCTCTGTTGTTAGTCGCTCAGTCATGTTCAACTCTGCAACCCCACAAACTGTAGCCCGCCAGGCTTCTCTGTCCATGGAATTCTCCAGGCAAGAATACTGAAGTGCATTGTTATTCCCTTCAATTACAGTGTCTTAAATCCTCCTGGGGAAAAAAAAATGGTGATTCAATCGTTAATAATGTCTGTCTTTTCTTTCCCTTGAAAGAAACAACCTCCAGCCAGACAGCAAACATTTCAGAACAGGTTGCTTTTGTTAATCATAAATGCTGACTTCTTAGAAGGAGATTCCAGCCCCCTTCCATACTTCACCACTACAATTTCTGCTCATTCTATGATTATTAAAGGACAGTATGTCTTCAGTAGGTTAAACTGTACCCTTTCTTAACCAGTTACAAATATCTGTGTAATTTCAGAAGATTCATTCATTTGAGAAGGAATAGGGTTAATGACAGTGGCTAAGAAAAAGCTAATTTGTGGACTATGAGCATGTATGGAAGGAAAGAGAAAATAAATATCTTGTAAGCACCTTCTATGGACCAGCCAGTGGCAGGTGCTGGATGCACGTGATCTCATATGGTCTTCATAGTCACCCTGTGGTGGGAGGACTATTACTCCACATCCCAGATAAGGAAATAAAATCAAGTTAAGCACTCTGGATCATGCTGTATTTGTTTCAGCTTTTTAATCATACTTTTTTATGCTATGGGGCTTCCCTTGTGGCTCAGATGGTGAAGAATCTGCCTGCAATGTAGATCCCTGGGTTGAGAAGATCCCCTGGAGAAGGGAAAGGCTACCCACTCCAGAATTCTGGCCTGGAGAATTCCATGGACTGTAATCCATGGGGTTGCACAGAGTCGGACACGACTGAGCGACTTTCACTTTCACTGTTTTATGCTGTAGTTGTGGGGATTAGTACAGATAAACTGCAGAGTTTTTCTTTTGCACAGAAATCCATGTTCTAATGTCCTTTCTGACCTCCTGGACTGGTTGCCTATATATGTCATTATGATAAAGTGTATGTATGATGCAGAAACAAGAGTTCCAAGGCAAGAGTTTTTCACTTCAGCTGCTTAGCCAGGAGTAGGACTGTAAGATCCTAAGATGCCTCCCTTCCCACCACACTCCCATCAAAATCATAAGGTGAGCAAAATTGTAGAGTAAGAAATTCACTTTAAAGATGGTCTTTCCCATCAATAATCAAGAGGCTTAGATGTTTTTCCACTAGAACAACAGAGGAAAGAGAATCACACTGCAGAATTAGCACTGTAAAATCTAATGCATTTGTACATAATTAGGAAGAGCCAATGGTGTAATCAATACAACTGACAACTCTTTAACTTTGAGAAATAGCAGAACAACAGGATTCCTTGCAATTAATTTATCAGTTCTGAGTGTTTATCAAAGAATAGAGTTGGGCCAAGGGGGAAAAAAAAATAGCCTGGAAAATGGACCAGTATCTGAAAGAGATGGGAATACCACTCCACCTGACCTGCCTCTTGAGAAACCTGTATGCAGGTCAGGAAGCAACAGTTAGAATTGAACATGGAACAACAGACTGGTTCCAAATAGGAAAAGGAGTACGTCAAGGCTGCATATTGTCACCCTGCTTATTTAACTTCTATGCAGAGTACATCATGAGAAACACTGGGCTGCAAGAAGCACAAGCTGGAATCAAGATTGCTGGGAGGAATATCAATAACCTCAGATATGCAGATGATACCACCCTATGGCAGAAAGTGAAGAGGAACTAAAAAGCCTCTTGATGAAAGTGAAAGAGGAGAGTGAAAAAGTTGACTTAAAGCTCAACATTCAGAAAACGAAGATCATGGCATCCAGTTCCATCACTTCATGAGAAATAGATGGGGAAACAGTGGAAACAGTGTCAGACTTTATTTTGGGGGGCTCCAAAATCACTGCAGATGGTGATTGCAGCCATGAAATTAAAAGGTGCTTACTCCTTGGAAGGAAAGTTATGACCAACCTAGATAGCATATTCAAAAGCAGAGACATTACTTTGCCAACAAAGGTCTGTCTAGACAAGGCTATGGTTTTTCCAGTGGTCATGTATGGATGTGAGAGTTGGAGTGTGAAGAAAGCTGAGTGCTGAAGAATTGATGCTTTTGAACTGTGGTGTTGGAGAAGACTCTTCAGAGTCCCTTGGACTGCAAGGAGATCCAGCCAGTCCATTCTAAAGGAGATCAGTCCTGAGTGTTCTTTGGAAGGAATGATGCTAAAGCTGAAACTACAGTACTTTAGCCACCTCATGCGAAGAGTTGACTCATTGGAAAAGACACTGATGCTGGGAGGGACTGGGGACAGGAGAAGAGGACGACAGAGGATGAGATGGCTGGATGGCATCACTGACTCGATGGACGTGAGTTTGAGTGACGTCTGCAAGTTGGTGATGGACAGGGAGGCCTGGCATGCTGCAGTTCATGGAGTTGCAAAGAGTCGGACACGACTGAGCACTGAACTGAACTGAATTTAACTGATAGATTGCAGAACAAAGCAACACAGGAAGAGAGGATCTGTACTCACAACCAAAACATGTCTGGCTTTTTTTTTTGTTTGCTTTTTATCACACCTGGTTGTGAGTGTCATCAGAGACCTAACAAGAAAGTCTTCACCATTATCATCAGAAGGAAAGTAGATGTAAGTTTTATGTAGCCCAGACTTGCCCTTGTAATTCACTTTCATAAACCTTTAAACTCAGTTCTTCAAATGTTATCTGATGGATGATATTTGAAGCACTATCTTAGTTACCAGCTGCCACCTGCCAGCAACAGCTCAGCTTCTGTTTCATTTAGGCATTCTAGTGAGACTTTAAATAATTCAAGGTGAAACTATCCATTTGGGAAAAAAATGGAAGAAGCACTTAGGAAAAGATATTCAGGAATTTCATACAAGTGCTGGTAGTTTGTTGGGTTTGAGAAAGTGTTATCTCTACCTTACATTAAATTTACTGAAGATTCAGCTGAAAACAAGGGCTTCTCAGGTGGTTCAGTGGTAAAGCATCCACCTGCCAATGCAGGAGACAAAGACATGTGTGTTTGATCCCTGGGTCAGGAAGATTCCTTAAAATAGGAAATGACAACCCACTCCAGTATTCTTGCCTGGAAAATTCCATGGATAGAGGAGTCTGACGGGCTGCAGTCCACAGGGTCGCAAAGAGGCAGACCCAACTGAGCACACACATGCGGTTGAAAACATATAAGAAAACACCATGATGCTTAAAAAAAAATTCTGGAATCAAAGTCTGCTTTCAGCTATGATGGAGTATTTAGAATCAGATTGTCCCTCTTGACAAGACAATAAAACTGAACAAAATATATGAGACACTGGTTTTCAGGCAGTAGTCAACGGTGACCTGTGATCCCTCAGAGAATGGAAACATGAGATGAGGCCTACATTTACCCCCATCTCCCAATCTGGACACAGTTTTGCAGGATGGTAAGCCCCAAGCAGAATCAGAGAGCAGAGTTTGGGAGCTGCTAAAGTATCTCTAAATTTCAGGGTAGGGAACCAAAAAGTTAAAGAAGCTACATAGAAAGAGAGAGGTTTCTGAGGAGTCCCTCCAGATTCCCAGACAAGGGAATGAGCCCACGGAGAAACTCCACAAGGTCTATTCAGCAAACTGCTACAGGCTTGAGGCATAACAAAAATACTAGAGATCACACACTCTTGGTAGATACAGGAATTCTGGCTGAGTCACAGAGGAGACATCTTAGTAAAAACACCCTGAGTATTCTGCTAAGACAGTAGGAAAACTATTGCTTACATGTAAAAACCATGCCGAAGGATAAAGGACACTCTAATCCCATCACTTCATGGCAAATAGATGGGAAAACAATGGAAACAATGGCTGACTTTATTATGGGAGGCTCCAAAATTACTGCAGATGGTGATTGCAGCCATGAAATTAAAAGATGCTTACTCCTTGGAAGGAAAGTTATGACCAACCTAGACAGCATATTTAAAAACCAGAGACATTACTGTGTCAACAAAGGTCTGTCTAGTCGAGGCTATGGTTTTTCCAGTAGTCATGTATGGATGTGAGTTCAGTTCAGTTCAGTCGCTCAGTTACATCTGACTCTTTGCGACCCCATGAATTGCAGCACGCCAGGCCTCCATGTTCATCACCATCTCCTGGAGTTCATTCAGACTCACGTCCATCGAGTCTGCGATGCCATCCAGCCATCTCATCTTCGGTCGTCCCCTACTCTTCCTGTCCCCAATCTCTCCCAGCATCAGTGTCTTTCCAATGAGTCAACTCTTCGCATGAGGTGGCCAAAGTACTGGAGTTTCAGCTTTAGCATCATTCCTTCCAAAGAAATCCCAGGGCTGATCTTCAGAATGGACCATCTGGATCTCCTTGCAGTCCAAAGGACTCTCAAGAGTCTTCTCCAACACCACAGTTCAAAAGCACTAACTTTTCAGCACTCAGCCTTCTTCACAGTCCAACTCTCACATCCATACATGACCACAGGAAAAACCACAGCCTTGACTAGATAGACCTTAGTCGGCAATGTCTCTGCTTTTGAATATGCTGCCTAGGTTGGTCATAACTTTTCTCCCAAGGAGTAAACATCTTTTCATTTCATGGCTATAGTCACCATCTGCACTGATTTTGGAGACCCTCAAAATAAAGTCTGACACTGTTTCCACTGTTTCCCCATCTATTTCCCGTGAAGTGATGGGACCAGATGCCATGATCTTCGTTTTCTGAATGTTGACCTTTAACTCAACTTTTTCGCTCTCCTCTTTCATTTTCATCAAGAGGCTTTTTAGTTCCTCTTCACTTTCCGCCATAAGGGTGATGTCATCTGCATATCTGATTTCTTGATATTTCTCTCGGCAACCTTGATTCCAGCTTGTGCTTCTTCCAGTCCAGCGTTTTTCATGATGTATTCTGCATAGAAGTTAAACAAGCAGGGTGACAATATACACACAGCCTTGACATACTCCTTTTCCTATTTGGAACCAGTCTGTTGTTCCATGTGCAGTTTGAACTGTTGCTTCCTGACCTGCATACAGATTTCCAAGAGGCAGGTTAGGTGATCTGGTATTCCCATCTCTTTCAGAATTTTCCACAGTTGATTGTGATCCACACAGTCAAAGGCCTTGGCATAGTCAATAAAGTAGAAATAGATGTTTTTCTGGAATTCTCTTGCTTTTTCCATGATCCAGCAGATGTTGGCAATTTGATCTCTGGTTCCTCTGCCTTTTCGAAAACCAGCTTGAACATCAGGGAGTTCACGTATTGCTGAAGCCTGGCTTGGAGAATTTTGAGCATTACTTTACTAGCATGTGATTTTTCTGGAACTCTCTTGCTTTTTCCATGATCCAGCAGATGTTGGCAATTTGATCTCTGGTTCCTCTGCCTTTTCTAAAACCAGCTTGAACATCAGGGAGTTCACGGTTCACATATTGCTGAAGCCTGGCTTGGAGAATTTTGAGCATGACTTTACTAGCATGTGAGATGAGTACAATTGTGTGGTAGTTTGAGCATTCTTTGGCATTGCCTTTCTTTGGAATTGGAATGAAAACTGACCTTTTCCAGTCCTGTGGCCACTGCTGAGTTTTCCAAATTTGCTGGCATATTGAGTGCAGCACTTTCACAGCATCATCTTTCAGGATTTGAAACAGCTCAACTGGAATTCCATCACCTCCACTAGCTTTGTTCGTAGTGATGCTTTCTAAGGCCCATTTGACTTCACATTCCAAGGTGTCTGGCTCTAGATGAGTGATCACATCATCATGATTATCTGGGTCATGAAGATCTTTTTTGTACAGTTCTTCCATATATTCTTGCCACGTCTTCTTAATATCTTCTGCTTCTGTTAGGTCCATACCATTTCTTGATTAGGGTGAAAGATGAGAATGAAAAAACTGACTTAAAACGCAACATTCAAAAAACTAGGATCATGGCATCTGGTTCCATTATCTCATGGCAAATGTTGTTGTTCACTCCTGTCTGAATCTTTGTGACCCCACCAACTGCAGCACACTAGGCTTTCCTGACCTTCACCATCTCCTGGAGCTTGCTCAAACTCATGTCCATTGAGTCAATGATGCCATCCAACTATCCTATCATTTGTCATCCCCTTCCCCTCCTGCCCTCAATCTTTCCCAGCATCAGGGTCTTTTCTAATGAGTCATCTCTTCCCCTCAGACAGCCAAAATATTGGAGTTTCAACATCAGTTCTTCCAATGAATTATACAAGATTGGTTTCCTTTAGGATTGACTGGTTTGATCTCCTTAGAGTACAAGGGACTCTCAAGAGTCTCCTCAGACAGCACAGCTCAAAAGCATCAGTTTTTCGACACTCAGTCTTCTTTGTGGTCCAACTCTCACATCCACACGTGATTACTAGAAAAACCATAGCTTTGACTGTACAGACATTTGTCAGGAAAGTAATGTCTCAGCTTTTTAATACACTGTCTATGTTTGTCACTGATAAAGAATCTGCCTGCAATGCTGGAGATCCTCATTCAATTCCCTAGGTCAGGAAGACCCCCTGGAGAAAAGGCATGACAACTCACTCCAGTATTTTTGCCTGGAGAATTTCATGGACTGAGAAACCTGCTGGGCTACAGTCCATGGAATCACCAAGAGTTGGACACCACGGAGCGATTATCACAATAGATTTGTCAAAGCTTTCCTTCCAAGGAGCAAGCATCTTTTAATTTCATGGCTGCAGTCACCATCTTGCAGTGATTTTGGAGCAGAAGAAAATAAAGTCTGTCACTGTTTCCACATCTATTTGCAATGAAGTGATGGGACTGGATACCATGATCTTAGTTTTTTTAAATGCTGAGTTTTAAGCCAGCTTTTTCATTCTCCTCTTTCACCTTCATTAAGAGGCTCTGTAGTTCCTCTTCACTTTCTGCCATAAGGGTGGTGTCATCTGCATATCTGAGGTCATTGATATTTCTCCTGGCAGTCTTGATTCCAGCTTGTGCTTTATCCAGCCCATTATTTTGCCTGATAGATCAGGGTAAAGTAGAAACAGTAGCAAATAGATGGGAGAAACAGTGGAAAATGGAAACAGTGACAGACTTTATCTTCTTGGGCTCCAAAATCTCTGCAGATGGTGACTGCAGCCATGAAATTAAAAGATGCTTATTTCCAGTAATCATAAGTATGAATGTGAGAGTTGGACCATAATGAAGGCTGAGTGCCAAAGAACTGATGCTTTTGAATTGTGGTGCTGGAGAAGATTCTTAAGAGTGTCTTGGACAGCAGGGACATCAAATGAGTCAATCCTAAATGAAACCAATCTTGAGTATTCATTGGAAGGACTGATGCTGAAGCTGAAACTCCAATACTTAGGCTACTTGATTTTAAGAGCCAACTCATTGGAAAAGACACTCATGCTGGGAAAGTTTGAAGGCAGGAGGAGAAGGCAGTAACAGAAGATGAGATGGTTGGATGGCATCATCAATTCAATGGGCATGAATTTGAGGAAACTCCAGGAGACGGTGAATAACAGGAGCCTGGAGTGCTGCAGTCCATGTTTCAAAGAGCTAGACATAACTAGAGAATATTACACCTATTGAAACCAGTCAGGCAGAATAAGGCAAATAAATACTCTTATGATCTTACTTACATGTAATATAAGTAATTATAAATTTTGGATTAGCAGATACAACCACTGTGCATAAAATAGATTAGCAACAAGGACCTACTTTATAGTCAGTATTTTATAATAACTTACAATGGAAAAGAATCCAAAAAAACAACTGGGTCACTATGATGTATACCTGAAATTACCACAATACTATACTTCAATTAAATATATATACCTTTGTGTGTCTGTCTGTCTGTGTCTCTTAGGGTCAGCAGGCCAGCATCACATTGGGGTGACCACCCTTACCTCCCCACTCATCCATACAGTTTCACTCACTTTACTCAGCAGATAGTTTGCAATGGCTCCTAACAAGAGAATCCTCTCATTTTCAATGTCATCTCTTAGTGGTTGTGTGAGATGTTAATATTAGGAGAAGCTGAATGGAGGCTGTATTGGAATTCTCTATATTATCTTTTCAACTTTTTTTTTTAATCTAAAGTTAATATAAAGTTAGGCCATGAAATAGGTGACCATCATGTCAATTGTATCCTGTAAACTCCTGAGACTTTTGTGAGAGGAAAATGGAACATATTTAATTCAGTTTGCATCAGTTTAACCTAAAGGAGCAAAAGAAAACTGTTAACTTCTCACTTTCAAGTTCAAGTAAACAAGCCAGTAATGGTTCCATTATTTTAGGTCATGAGAAGGAAAATTGCTAAAAATTATATGTTTAGATCAGAGACTCTTGAGAGAAAAGTAGTGGAATGGTAGTCTATGAAGCCAGATTTTAAAATGAGTGAGGACATGGAAACATTGAATACAAATAACACTTGTATATAAATTATGGTGTCTTTCAATGAGTCTGCATGGCTGAGAGAATATTATTTATAGATGCATAAATCTGCATATGCTCTTAGGATCTGGAGGAAAATCCAATATAAGACATCTGAGATGCCATAAATAGAAGACAATGATTTGATACTTTGCTAAAGGAAGCAGGAGTAGGTAAATTAAACACCATGCAAGTGAAGAGCTTAACTGTGATTCAAAGGCAGTAAACAGAATGTACAGTGATCATCATTTATTCATCACAGAGTTTCAGCAGTTCTTGAATTGGTTTCATCTATACCCCTGCCCACTTGTCCCCTCCCACACTGTTTTTGAAGCAAGTCTTCGACAGGTATAATGTAATCCATGTATATTTTAGTATGTGTCTCTAAAAGATCCCCTTTGAAACATAACCACCAGCAGTTTCATTCCCAACAATAATAATAATCTCTAATCTCATCAAATACCCAGTTTCTTTTCAAAACTCCAATTAGTTCATATATGTAATAAATGATTTTATTTTCTTACAGTTTGGAGCAAGATACAAAGAAATTCAAACCATTATAATTAGACAGTGTCTCTTAAGTGTTTATAATAGACTTTGCCCCCTGAAATTTATGTATTTAAGAATCTAGATCATTTGCCTTAGTTCTGAGTGTTATCCCGGATGGCTTAGACAGTGCACACTTCTGGAGTCTGGGAGGTCCACGTCAAGATGTAGCATAAATCGACGATCTACTAGTTGTGTGCTGTCTGTCAACCCTTTGAAACTCTTCTGAGTATCGTGTACATGTAATATGAAAACAGCCTTGATGGCACCTTCTGGAGATGGGCACTGTTGCCGCTGTCAGAATGCTGGCCGCCCTGCTCATACCCACTCAGCTGTGTTATCATGATCTTCAGGGGCAGTATCACCAGGGCTGTTGATTTTTACCCCATCAGCAATATAGGAAGTCAAATAGTATAGAAGCAGTACAATACACATATTGTATAACATGTACAAGTATTAAACTAACATGTACAATATACATACATGTTAGTTTAGGAGCATAGGGCTGATACTTTATTTATTTAGAGTCTAGAAAAAAGATATAGATCCACAACTTCCCTTATGTCCCAACTTGATTACAGGTTTATTTCTGAAATATGTCAGATGCATAGTGATTAATTTTGAAAATGGATGGACCAGGGATAGTTAGCAACATATGGAGGATTCTTATCTGCTGCTAACATCTGTGTCCAAAGACTCAAACATGAAACCTTAAGAGAACTCCTGTTGGTGCCTGAGGAGTTGAGTCCTCTTGGTAATAGTAGCTGCCTGAATGAAATCAGCCTCTGGATGGAGAAAGAATAACCCATATTGGAAAGTAATTATAGCTTTTATACTTGTGCGTGCGTGCGTGTGTGTGTGTGTGTGTGTGTGTGTGTGTGTGTGTGTGTGTGTGCTTTCACAGCTTTTTGGAGACTACAGCCTATTTCTCCATGAGACCAAAAATTGGAGAGGAGGAAGTGTCCCCCAACGTTTTCTTTTGTATCTAGCATGAATTCAGCTCTGACTTTAAAGACTTTTGGAAAAAAGAGAACAAACTCATTCTACAAGAAAGGTAGATGTTTTCCATTTACACAGTGGCATTTTAAAACTGGTGTTTTCTCAGATGTGACCTGTTAGGGGTTGCCAACTTTCACAGCCTGAATGAAAAACTAGGTCCTCACTCTGGGGTTTCCAGTCTAAGACGGTGCTGAGGTTGGGCAGTGCTTGGAGTTCAAGTAAGAAGAGTCAGCACAGTGGCTGTGATGCTGTAGAGGGCAGCTGGGGTGATGGTTTGCCAGGGCCACTGTCTGGTAGACCAGGAAGCCAACCAGAAGCAGACAGGCAAGAAGAGGAGAGAAAGAACCCTGCTGGGATGACAGACCCACTCATTTCCAAAAGACCTTAACAAGGTAAGATGAATCAGTTTGGTTTAACTTTTGCTCAATTCATGAGATATTGTCAAAAATTTCACCATTCATATCAAAATTTCTCTCAGGTGTCACCAAGAAAAAGATGATCAATATTTTTAAGAGATATTTTCAAGACCCATCAGATCATATCACATTTCCTTAAATATGTCTTCAGAAATTAAGGGAAATTTCCCTTCTAAAGTACATGGAATACAGTCTCTGTCCCTTGATTATGAAGCTTACACAAGTGCATTGTTACCAAGTTGGGAAGCACGTCCCCAAATTGTGGAGTCTGAAGGGAGAATGAAAAGGAAACCAAACCCTAATCCTGAGCCTATTAGTGTGCTTCCCACATCCTGACTCTAACAAGGACTTTGCTTTAGAAAACGTACTTCTTAAGAGACTTTATTCATCATAGCACAAAGTTTCACAATTTTTTTTATATCGTCTTCATTTTGGTCTTGCTTATATAAGAAACCATGCTGGCTCACCTAGTTTTCACTTGTAAGTAGATTTCGATCAGTCTTTAAATCAGGTGAGATTAATTGCTGACACTTGCTGAGCAAGTGGACTGTTCTCGCTAATAGAATTACCTACCTAGAGCCTGCAACTCCATCAGAGCAGGAATTCTGCCTCGGTGACCAGTGGATGGAAAAGAGTAGTCTAAATGGAAGGGAAACACTGTAAACATCTACTTGGAGACAGTGAACCTGTTCTACCTCAAGATGCATCACCCAGGTTAATGTAAAGGACATTTGCCAGGAGTCCAGGTTGGTGAGGCAGGAGAGAACTGAGTGAACGTGGGCCTATCTGGACCACTGTTCAGACGTGAATGTTTCCAGCTTTTCACGGAGCAAGGCTTGCTCGGTTTGGAAAATGAGGAGAAGGAAACTGTTTTTAACTTTGGCATGTCACAGACAGCCTCCCTTCCTGGTGCTCACTGCTTCCATGCGTGCCTCCTTTAAGCTCTGACCTAAGCCTGGGAAAGGGCTCAGTCACACTGGGAAACAGTATAGAAAGATCAGTGTTTTCACTTTGCATGGGAACTGGGATGATACTGATCTCAGAGGGAGAGATCCTAGTTCCCTGCCCAGGAACTAAACCTGGGGAACCTGGATGAAAACCAAGAGTCCTAGCCACTAGACCACCAGGGACTAGAGGCGAGAAGCAAAAGTGGTCCAGGCTCTTGGCCCTGTTTGTAAGCAAGACTGCTTCAAGGAGGCAGAAATT
This sequence comes from Madoqua kirkii, assembly GCA_006408675.1. Classification (NCBI taxonomy): domain Eukaryota; kingdom Metazoa; phylum Chordata; class Mammalia; order Artiodactyla; family Bovidae; genus Madoqua; species Madoqua kirkii. Next base: position 29,790 of record SJYC01100043.1, read on the forward strand.
GTAAAAACAGGTCCAACATTTATGATTAGATACATAGCACTAATGTATGAGAGAGCACACAGGAAAACAGTTTGTTCATCCAGCTCAGAAGGAGGGCAGAAATACACACCTGGAGTGAGTGAGGAGGAACACAGTCTGGACGTGTTTAAATCACTTACATAGGACAGCCCTTCTAGGTCTTTGTTTCTTTATTCACACCTGACTGGTCCACACACCTTCCCAAGGATGTGTGTGCAACTTTCTTCTCAGATGTATCCCTCCATAGAGGCCTATGGGTGCATGTCCACACTTATTATGGGGTGTGGTCCCTTCCCTGTTCAACCCCAAAGAAGACTTCCTGAACATGTGCAGACAGGGAAGTCTTCCTTGACCTCAGGAGTGGGCACCTTTTCTCTTTGCTTTAGCAGAACTCAGCTTTTACCACTAGCTTTGTCCTTAGAGTGTCTGGGTGAGAACAAAGCTTGAATTTTACTCCACTTCACAAATACCAGGTGTCTGGCCCAGAGGTCCGCTGTCTCCTACCTTAATACTGACCGAGTGGAAATGGCGAGAGGTAGGCACAGACAGAGTAGGAGTGGAGAGGGCCTGAGGGCACATAAGTGAGAAAGGGTCCTGGCATGAGATCACAGGGGGTCTCTCATCCAAGCTCTCTTCACCACATGGCCTGTCCATAAGTGCTGAGAGGTTCCCATGGAGATCATGTTGGCCTGGAGCAAGTCATTCACTGTCAGAAACGGTGAAGGCCTTGTCCCTGAGATAGAGCTGGGTTTCCAGGAAACACTGTTGAAACAGTCCACCATTTATGAGATCTTAGGCATTGGACATGCTCGCTGAATATCTCATACAATCAACCCAATCCTTTTTGTATACTTTCTCCTGTGCTTAAAAAAATCCAGTGGGCTTTTTGGCTCGCTGGAGGTGACTTCATTTCATCTTGTAATGATGTTAACAAGCAAGTGATAGGTGCTGTCCACTGCACACTGCTCGCTTGTTCTTAACAGAGGACTGAGGAGGAGCACAAAGAGGTTCCCATGGAGATCATGTTGGCCTGGAGCAAGTCATTCACTGTCAGAAATGGTGAAGGCCTTGTCCCTGAGATAGAGCTGGGTTTCCAGGAAACACTTGAAACAGTCTACCATTTATGAGATCTTAGGTATTGGACATGCTCACTGAGTATTTCATACAGTCAACCCGATCCTTTTTTTATACTTCCTCCTGTGCTTAAAATGCTGTGGGCTTTTTGGCTCACTGGAGGTGACTTCATTTCGTCTCGTAGTGATGTTAACGGGCAGGTGCTGTCCACTGCACACTGCTCGCTTGCTCTTAACAGAGGACTGAGGAGGAGCACGTGGCAGGTGAGAGAGCTCCTTAGCCCTCCGGAGGACAGGGTGGAAGGTGTCTGTGGATGCCTCATTGCAGAAATGCTAACCGCAGCCTGGGGTTGCGAGGGAGCGTTGGTCACGTGTATCAGTACCTGCCACCTTCCACCTGTCTTTTCAGCGTCCTCTCCTCCTCCTGTGCTCCCTCTTCTCTCTTTCTCTCTCATCTGCACTCTCACCTTCTCTCACCTTTCAGCTCCCTCCCTCCAATCGCTCTGTGTTTTAGCACAATTTCCAGGCCAGGCTGTTTCTTTAAGGGTGGACCCCTGGCCATCAGTCTGGCCCTGGTTCACATTCTCCCAACCCAGGAGGAGAGGGCATTCTCGAGCTTCTAGAGAAATCCCAGAGAGGAATTCCAGATGAGTCGTGTTTTTCTTTGGATCAGCCACAGTGGCCAGAGGTTGCTTCTGTGGGGACTGTGATTGGTTCAGCAGTCCTGCAGCCAGAGAGGAGGATTGCCGTGAGTGACAAGCCCCTTCTTGGCACTGTCACTGGTGTTAGGGAGGAGCAAGTAAATGATACTCTACTAGCCTAATTTATTAAACCTTTAAAAATAACCTGTGTAATTACCAGAATGTCTTCATTTCAGTTCAGTTGCTCGGTTGTGTCCAACTCCTTGCGACCCCATGAATCGCAGCATGCCAGGCCTCCCTGTCCATGACCAACTCCCAGAGTTCACTCAGACTCATCTCCATAGAGTCAGTGATGCCATACAGCCATCTCATCCTCGGTCGTCCCCTTCTCCTCCTGCCTCCAATCCCTCCCAGCATCAGGGTCTTTTCCAATGAGTCAACTCTTCACATGAGGTGGCCAAAGTACTGGAGTTTCAGCTTCAGCATCGTTCCCTCCAAAGAAATCCCAGGGCTGATCTCCTTCAGAATGAACTGATTGGATCTCCCTGCAGTCCAAGGGACTCTCAAGAGTCTTCTCCAATACCACAGTTCAAAAGCATCAGTTCTTCAGTGCTCAGCTTTCTTCACAGTCCAAATCTCACATCCATACATGACCACAGGAAGAACCATAGCCTTGACTAGATGGACCTTTGTTGGCAAAGTAATGTCTCTGCTTTTCAATATGCCATCTAGGTTGGTCATAACTTTTCTTCCAAGGAGTAATTGTCTTTTAATTTGTCTTAAACTCAAAAGATGTTTTAATGGCATGGTTGAAATTTTTCTTTTTGATCAAGTTTTCCTTGCTCTAATTTGTTATATTTACATTGAATAATATTTTAAGGTTGTAAATACGCTATAAAAATCATTGCTAATTGTTGTTTGAGTATGAATTGGTAGTAATGTACTTGGGGCTTTTTCTGATGACTTATATGATTTAATAGATATATTTATTGAATAAGTGAGTTTCTAGTCTATGGAGAAAAGGTCTGCTGTCTTTCTAATCAATGGAGTGTGGAAAACACAAGCATTTCCAGACCAGAGTTTTTATTGGCTTCCCAGGTAAGTGCTAGTGGTAAAGAATACACCTCCAAAGCAGGAGATGTAAAAGACTTAAGTTTGATCCCTGAGTTGGCTAGGTCCCATGGAAAAGGGCATGGGAACCCACTCCAGAGTTCTTGCCTGGAGAATCCCTTGGATAGGAGCCATGGGGTCTTAAAGAGTTGAACGTGACTAAAGCGACTTAGCATGCACCCACGTTTGCTGGCTTGAGCCTTAGCCAGGCATGGCTTCAGATTTAGCAAAGTGGAGACAGTAATACCTGCCCTGCAGAGAAACTATAACTGAACAAGATTCTTAGAGTATGTAGGGCAGTGTCTCCATGCTCAATATTCAGTGGCTGTTGTCCATCATTAATATAAATGACCTCCTGATTATGATGACCCACAAGGTCATATCACATTCTGACAAAGCATGTTAAGAACATATCTGTAAATGCAAGGCATTATTGTGATGCAGTTGCCTTCTTGGTTGGTAAAATGTCTTAATTCTGAGTCCAAGGATGAACTTTTGTTTGAAGATGCTGAAGTCACCTGTACATTCTTGGTTTTAAATCATGGTCTAGTCCTCTTGATGCTTTAGCCAGCTGACTCATGGTTTTGTCTTGAGTCAGAAAAATTTTTTTTTCATGTATGTGGAACTAAGCTTGTACACTTATTAATTAGAGGTCCATCTCCAAAGAAATCTGGACTCATTATTATTAAGCAACACAAAATATAAAAAATAATTTTTAAAATGTCAGCTCGACTCTATCCAGAGGATGGGGACAAAATGACATGAATGCTGCCCAAGCACATTGTCCTTATGTGAGGACCCAGGGGACCCATCTCATCTCCAGGGTGCCGGCAACATCACCGACCACTTGGGAGGCCCAGGGGGCTTGGGAGATAGGCACTAGGTGACTTAGTACAGGATGATGGAGGCTTTTCTTTCTTTTTTTTTTTTTCTATTAAAAAATTGTTTTGGAGTATGGTTATTGTGCAATGTTGTGTTAGTTTCTGCTATACAACAAAGTGAATCAGCTATACGTGTGTATGTATATATATGTATAATATATCCCCTCTGTTGACATATGCTTTTCCACAGTGATGGAGGGACCATGGTCCTGGGGGAGTTGTGCCCAAGACAGCTTCATTGCCAGCAAATGCTCTGTCATAGCTGGACTCGGTTTTTAAACAGAGTCCAATTGTGTGACGTGTGGTCATCGTCTCATTCCATGTTGCGTTTCCAGGCCCAGGAGACCCTCAGTCGTTTGATGGCGACCCTGTCTCTCTGGAGCTGACAGCCTAGCCCTGGTACAATGTGACAGGTGGGGGGGAAGCAACAAGGGGGGATCAGTTCCTCCAGAATTCTGTTGACGCAAATCTAATTAGGAACGTACCAGGTGGTCTTGGGGTGAGAGTGTCCTAGACAAGGAGACCAACCTCCAGGAGCCAGGCCTTGAGCCCCATCATGCAGTGAGGCCTGTCACCATTTCATCTGTAGTCAGCTTGAGACATTTTAATTAATCAGTGATGGCATGAGTAAGGATTGTGCTTAAAGTGCTGTCTAACTTAATTTGCTGGTTTAATTTACTATAATGAACCAGGAGAAAGGGCAGCTACTCCATCCACTGCGCAGGCGAGGGGCAGTCTGATCTGGTCTCAACCTCATTGGTCTGTGGTTGGAGGAAAAGTGTCTGTGTTCCCTGTCTTAGGATATTGCACATTTAACTGAAGGTGCCTCACACACTGCTAACATTCCTTTTCCCATTATTTGTATGCTTATGAGCTGTGTGTTCAGATTGAAATGGGGTGTCATCAGAGTAGAAGGAAGCAGCCATTTTCAAAGCAATGAAAAGTAAACTTGAGCTAAAGAGACAGACCTATTGTTCTGTAATCATGTGTTCGTTGGACACCTAAGTGGAGCTGCCTCTTGGACCTCCACTCAGCACTGTCATATGCAGCAGTGCGTGAAGTTGGCCAACCACTTACCCCTTTAATTCAGGCATCAGTTTTTAGAGAAACAACCCATAAAGGAAACCTTGTTTCTAGTTCTGATCCCTGTAGCAGACACCTTGGCTGGAAAATGACAAGACAGAACAGTGGCCAGTGGAGCCTGGGAATGACATACACTCATTTAAGGGGTAATTCATATGCATTAAGATACAATAGGCAATTAAATTCATGAATTTATTAATTCAGCAAATGTTTACATCCTACTGTGTGCTCAGCAAATTTCCAGGCCATGTGTATCTTACCCTCTAGTGAGAAAGGCAGACAATAAAAAAGTGAACACACACATTTCTAAATTATAGGTTGAAATTAGCACTATGAGGAAAGTAAAGAGCGAACCAATTTTGCAGAATGAAAAGCAGGAGAGTTTCATTTAGAAAGTGTGGTCAGAGGAGGCCTTTTGAAGAGGCAACATTTATGTTGACACCTGAAGAACTTGAGGCTGGTGAGGGCAGGATGGTGAGCCTGGCTGGCAGAGATGTGAGAAGGTCACAGAGCCTGACAGAAAAGACTGACTGCTGTCCAGGTCATGAGATGAATCTGAGGGAACAGGCAGGGGCCTGACCTTTCAGGCCCTTGCAGTCATGCAAACAGACTGACTTTTATCGTGGGTATAGTAAAAGTTCTTGCAGGGCTTTTGAAAAGGAATGACCTGATGCTGTACAGAAGAGACAGTTGAGCCAAGTAGGTAGGAGATGGGGGACCACAGTATTGAGAAACAAGTTGGGAGTAACTGGGATGGCCCAGATGAAAGGTGTGATGCTCTGGACCAGGAGAGGCAGCAAGAGGTGGCAGGAAGTGGACCCTCTGCACACACATTATCTTGAGCTCCTGACTGGAGCAACTTTGGAGGTCAGAAAATCTAAGTCTCAGCTGCATCATGACAAGCCTATATTAACCAGATTTTAGAGATCAGGAAAGCAAACTTCCCCCTTTCTTTCTCCTAAAATGATTTACAAAAAGCCATGGCTAAGAAAAGGTCTGAGACTGTGGATATCAGAAAATATGTTTTCTAAAACTTAGTTCTCCAAAAATGATGTAAAACTCTAAGGCTAGGTTAGATGGAAAAAAGTTACTGCACTTGCCTCTTTATCTTGTCAAGTTTCAAGAGATGTTTTTAAATTTTGGGAAAATCCTTTCTCAAAGCCTCATGTTCAAAAATGAAAAAATGTCACACTGAAAGGTTCTGGTTCGAGCTTGTCCACAGACATTTTTTGCTTTAAAAAAGGACTTAAGCACTTCTGGTGAGTTTGTAGAGACTTGTGAAAGGTATCAGCAATTATTAATTTCTCTTCAGCATTTGCTGAAAAGTTTTTTTGATGTATTAGCCAAGTTTGTAGTAAAATATATTTGGATCAAAATATGGTACATGGAGTAAAGATATTTAAAAATTACTCATTAGAAATAACATTATGGAGCTTATAAGAGCTGAAAATGGGCTTCCTTGGTGGCTCAGTAGTAAAGAACCCCCCTGTCAATGCAGGAGACACAGTTTCAAGCCCTAGGTTGGGAAGATACCCTGGAGGAGGACATGGCAACCCAATCCAGTATCAGTGTCTGGGAAATTCCGTGGATAGAGGAGCCTGGTAGTCTACAGTCCATGGGATCACAAAAGAATTGGACGTGACTTAGTGACTAAACAGTGAACTGAAAATAATTCTTAAAGTAAGCTATTCCTTTACCAGCAAACTATTATTGGGGGAGTCATTTTCAGTTTCTTTAGGAGCCTCTCAATGTGATGGTTATAACCTGTGGGAAGAGAAGGGCCAGATTTGTCTAAAACTAAATTCTTAGGTTTGTGTGGACTTCATTAGAGCCTGGATTTTTTTAGATAGTGAAAAATGTAAGAATTCAGGGGCCCCACCAGTCACCCCCTTGTGACATCTTCCTGGCTGGCTTTGAGCCCCCCAAGCAGAGGAGCCCACTGGCCAAACATCCTTCTTCCTGTCTGCTTGGCACTGCACACTCAGACA
>SJYC01100044.1:0-17707 GCA_006408675.1 Madoqua kirkii
TGCTTCATTCCACATTCCAAGGCTAAATTTGCCTGTTACTCCAGGTGTTTCTTGACTTCCTACTTTAGCATTCCAGTCCCCTATAATGAAAAGGACATCTTTTTTGGGTGTTAGTTCTAAAAGGTCTTGTAGGTCTTCATAAAACTGTTCATCTTCAGCTTCTTCAGCATTACTGGTTGGGGCATAGACTTGGGTAACTGTGATATTGAATGGTTTGCCTTGGAGACGAACAGAGATCATTCTGTCGTTTTTGAGATTGCATCCAAGTACCACATTTCGGACTCTTTTGTTAACCATGATGGCTATTCCATTTCTTCTGAGGGATTCTTGCCCGCAGTAGTAGATATAATGGTCATCTGAATTAAATTCATCCATTCCAGTCCATTTTAGTTCGCTAATTCCTAGAATGTTGACTTTCACCCTTGCCATCTCTTGTTTGACCACTTCCAATTTGCCTTGATTCATGAACCTGACATTCCAGCTTCCTATGCAATATTGCTCTTTACAGCATCAGATCTTTCTTCTATCACCAGTCACATCCACAGCTGGGTATTGTTTTTGCTTTGGCTCCATCCCTTCATTCTTTCTGCAGTTATTTCTCCACTGATCTCCAGTAGCATATTGGACACCTACTGACCTGGGGAGTTCCTCTTTTGGTATCCTATCATTTTGGTTTTTCATACTGTTCATGGGGTTTTCAAGGCAAGAATACTGAAGTGGCTTGCCATTCCCTTCTCCAGTGGACCACGTTGTCAGACCTCTCCACCATGACCCGCCTGTCTTGGGTTGCCCCGCAGGCATGGCTTGGTTTCATTGAGTTAGACAAGGCATGGTCCTAGTGTGATTAGATTGACTAATTTTCTGTGAGTATGGTTTCAGTGTGTCTGCCCTCTGATGCCTTCTTGCAATACCTACTGCCTTACTTGGGTTTCTCTTACCTTGGGCGTGGGGTATCTCTTCACGGCTGCTCCAGCAAAGCACCGCCACTGCTCCTTACCTTGGACGAGGGGTATTTCCTTACTGCCACCAATCCTGACCCTCAATGTGGGATGGCGCCTCTAGGCCCTCCTGCGCCTGCGCAGCCACTGCTCCTCCGTTGCTTCTCCCGGCCGCCAGCCCTGGCCTTGGGCATGGGTGGCTCTTCCTAGCTGCCACCTCTGGCCTCAGGCTGGATGTGAGACTTGGACTATAAAGAAAGCTAGTGCTGAAGAATTGATGCTTTTGAACTGTGGTGTTGGAGAAGACTCTTGAGAGTCCCTTGGACTACAAGGAGATTTAACCAGTCCATCCTAAAGGAGATCAGTCCTGGGTGTTCATTGGAAGGACTGATGTTGAAGTTGAAACTTCAATACTTTGGCCACCTGATGTGAAGAGCTGACTCATTTGTAAAGACCTTGATGCTGGGAAAGATTGAGGGCAGGAGGAGAAGGGAATGATAGAGGATGAAATGGTTGGATGGCATCACCGACTCATTGGACATGAGTTTGGATAAGCAAATGGGAATCCACTCCCGTACTATTGCCTGGAAAATCCCATGGACAGAACTTGGTAGGCTACAGTCCATGGGGTCGCAAAGAGTCGGACACGACTGAGTGACTGAACTGAACTGAAAACCCACTATGATGCTGCTGCTGCTGGTGCTAAGTCGCTTCAGTCGTGTCCGACTCTGTGTGACCCCAGAGACGAAAGCCCACCAGGCTCCCCTGTCCCTGGAATTCTCCAGGCAAGAACAATGGAGTGGGGTGCCATTTCCTTCTCCAATGCATGAAAGTGAAAAGTGAAAGTGAAGTCACTCAGTCATGTCTGACTCCCAGCGACCCCATGGACTGCAGCCTACCAGGCTCCTTCATCCATGGGATTTGCCAGGTAAGAGTACTGGAGTGGGGTGCCATTGCCTTCTCCAAAAAACCCACTATAACAGAGACCAAAACAAGTCTCAACAGTATCAAGGTAAGTTTCCAGTATATTGACAGCCAGAGCAAAACTCAATATTCTTTAAAGGAAAACACAAACAAGATGCTTTACAAGGATTCATTCACAATGTCAAGGGTACAATTGCAATTACTGGACATATGGAGAAGATAATATTAAAACACAAGTCAATAGACACCAACAGAAGATGACTCAGATGTCATCATTGAAACACTAGGACTTAAAAATGGCTATTACAAAAATGTCCAGGAACTTAAAGAAAGAGGTGGGCCTATGAATGAAGAGGTGGTGAACTCTCAATGAAAAAAAGTAGAAACTCTAAAAAAGAACCAAATGAGAATTCTAGCATTGAAATTCATAAGTATCTGAAATTAAAAATTTACCAGGTGGACTTAATAGCAGACTGGCAACTTTAGACAAAAAGGTCATAAATTTCCACATCTATCAATAGAAATTATCCAATGTGAAGGAAAAAAAAATTAAAAATGATTTTTTTAAATCATTTTCTTGAGCTGCAGTGTCTTCTTCCTTGTTTCATTTCCTTTCATGCATCTTTTTGGCTTGTCTCTCTTTCCTTTGACTGTCTAGCTCAGCAGAAAGCTTTCTGGTCTACTGTAGACTGCTTATTAGAACATCTTGGCATCATTCTCCTCCACATTTGCAGGTTTTTCTTCCTTCTTTAATTGCCCTTTTTAGTCCTTCACTGTGTGTTCCCTGTATTATTTTCCTGCCTGAATTATATGTGAGGCCCTTGCGTTTTTCTCCTGATTCAGATGTTGTTGCTTGTTGTTTAGTCACTAAGTCATGTTCAAACTCTTTTCGACCCCATGGACTGCAGCTCATCAGTCTCTTCTGTCCATGTGATCTCCAGGGAAGAATACTGGAATGGGTTGCCAGTTCCTTCTCCAGGGGATCTTCCCCACTCAGAACTAGGGTCTTCCACACTGAAGGCTTTTCTCATTTGGATGTGTTCTTCATTTAAGGCTTAGATGGCTTTATCACTATCCAGGAGGGCCTGTTTTGTGAAATTAGTCAAGGCCTCTACTTTAATCATAATATCTGTTGTCCCCATAGAAGGTACAAATAAAGCAGCAATATACTCATACCATTGGAACACAGACTTATCCACCTGGCATGTAAATAAGGTAGATTTACCACGGCTTGTTGTGGGTTAGGCTTCATGGTGCCATGGGCAAAAGTGAATCCCAGTGTGCAGCGGCCTACCCAGCCAATCGGTAACCAAGGCCAAAGGTTAGGCCCACAAAGCCATTGGGTTCCATTGGGCACCACCCAGCAGATTCCAGGGTTATATTTCCAATTAGGGCCTGGCCAGTGGATGGACTGGTTGGGGTGGTATGTGACCTCAAATGTTCGTTTACATTGTTCAGGGGATAGGCACCCCATATATTTTAGTTCTTTTGGATCTAATGGATGGTCACCAAACCCTACTGTTTGTTCTTTTTGTTCCCAGCATACAGCGGTGGGAGTAATTAATTGACCCTTTTCTGGGGTCATTCAGAAATATTCATCCCAGACTTGGTCGAATTGTTCAACATACCTGTCCTTCCTTGCTGGTCAGGGAGCTTTTTTTCCTTTTTGTTCTTTAAATATGAGTTATAGGCTTTTGTTACTTCTATGAAACTGGTGTTTACATCAAATGTCACCCAATGACCCAAGTCTATTGACTGTAGGTCTGGCTTACACCAAGAAAGCAAGGAGATATTATGATTGACAAGAGAAAGGAAAGTCTCTTTTTGTCATTCCTGAAAAGAGCAGAGTGGTTTAAAATCTCCTTGGCGGAGCGGTGACATCTACCAAGGATGTCCATCCATCACAGGCAGAGGCACAGCCCCGCACAGCCAGCAGCTGGAGGTGTTGTGGAAGTCCGCATGGGAATGTGCCCATGAGATGAAAACATTGTCCTCAGTTGAAATGGAAGTTAAATTCAAAATCACATTGATGAGGCCAAGCAGCAGGAGCTGATTATGTGGCTTCATCCTGAAGGGGCTCATCCAGGATCTTCTTTTCCTTCTTCTTTTTAAGGATGATCTCTCAAGGGTCAGTGGGGTCCCTCTGCGCAGTCCACTCAGCGTTTTCTGGTCTGCGTGTTACGTTCTCTTCATCCTCATGTGGTGGATCCAGGGAGTGATACCTGCAACTTGAACTACCATAGGGATGGTTGGAACAACAGTATATGGACCCTTCCAATGTGGGGCCAAGGAGTCATGTTTCCACTCCTCAACCCTGACCCCCGGGCACAAATTCGTGAATCTGTCCCCCAAGGGGGAACAGCACCCTTTCTTGTACAAAGTTAGTTACCTGATTTATTACCTTACCCAGTTGTTTCATCTGCTGCAAAATCTCATCTCCCCTTACCTGAGGCAAATTTGTTGACACCTGTTTTATTATAGAAGGGGGCCTCCCATACACCGTTTCATACAGAGAATAGCCATGGGACCGTGGGGTCATCCTGAGTCTGAGCAGAGCCGTCGGAAACAAGTCCTCTCCCACCACAGTCAGTGTCTATGATCCAGTTGGAGAATGTCTCTTTTAAGTGTCCGGTTGGTTCCTTCCACCATCCCAGGACTCTGGGGCCTATATGCTATATGTAATTTCCACTTGATGTTTACAGTTTTGCTTACTTGTTGTACTAAATCAGCTACAAAAGCCAGGCGGTTGTCTGATCCAATGCTGATAGGAGACCTAAATCTGGGAACTATCTCCCTAAGCAGGCACCAGGCCACTTCTGATGCTCTTTCAGTCTTTTCTGGGTAGGAAAAGCTTCTAACCATCCCGAGAATGTACATACCATGACCAGCAGGTAACGGTAGTGTTGGTGAAGTTTCATTTCAGTGAAGTCTGCTTCCAGGTGCTCAAAGGGCAGCGTGCCCGTTAGTTGAATCCCCAGAGGTTTCTGTCTGTGTGCTGAGGGGCAGCACTGACGTGTGAGCAGGCAGTGCAGTTCTGAGATTCTGTCCTGCATAGGGAAGAGAGGTGGGGAACCAAGAAATATTTTTGAATTAGCTTTTCCAGTTTATCATGGCCTAGGTGGGTCACTTGGTGTGTTTGGCTTACCAGAGTGGCTGCCAGCTCCTCCAGTACCAATAATTTGCCACTTGGCAATTCCCACCATCCCTTTTTAGTCTTGATGGCCCCTTCCACTTTGGCTAATTGGTTTGGGGCTTCAGTGTATTTTGGAGAGCGATAGTTCAGGCAGCTCCACCAATACGAGAGCTTTAATAGGGGCTTCACTTGTCAAGCCCAAGCCCCCGGCTGCTTGTTTAGTGGTCTTATCTGCCAGTCTGTTTCCCCGATCCCGGGGGGCGGGGGCAGGGGGGGTATCCTCTTTTTGATATCCTTGGCAGTGTATGACTACAACACTTTCTGGTTCCTAGGCAGCATCTAATAGGGTCTTAATTTCTTTCTTATTTTTAATATCTTTTTCATTAGCTGTCAAAAGGCCTCCTATACAGAGCCCTGTGTACATGTAGTGTGGCAAAAGCATCCCTGGAGTCTGTGTAAATGTTTGTCTTCTTACCTTTTGACCGCTGGAGGGCCTAGATTAGAGCATATAATTCGGCCTGTTGAGCGGACCAGTGTGATGGCAGAGAGCTAGCCTCCACAATGGTTTCTTCCATGACTACTGCATATCCCAAAGTCCTTGTCTTTGTTTTACCAGTCTGGTGCCATTGGTGTACAGGACCAAATCTGAGACCGGGACTGGCAGGTCTCTCAAGTCAGGTCTGGGGGCATACTTCCTTGCAATCATGTGAGGGCCCACCTTCTCCCACAGGAAGGAGAGTGGCCGGATTCAGGGCCTGACAAGGCTCAGTAGTGACACAGGGGTTCTGACGTAATAGTCCCTGGTACTGAGAATCCAGGATGTTGACAGCCATTTATGGGGGTATCCTCTTAGGAGACTGTTGACCTTATGCGGGACTTTTATGATCAAATCTTGGCCCAAAGTCAGCTTAGTTGCCTCCCGGACCAGGAAGGCAACTGCAGCAAATGCCCGTAAGCATCCTGGACTCCCAGTGGCAACACTGTCCAGCTGTTTTGGGAGATAAGCCATGGGTCCGCCCCAAGTCCCCAAAGTGGGACAACACTCCATAGCCACCTTGTCCTTTTCAGTCTCGTAAAGAATAAACAGCTTAGCAAGGTCTGGCAGGCCCAAAGCAGGTGCTGATGTAATTATACTGGGTTTGAGTTCTATTAGCATTGAGACTTGTTTTGCAAGCCTGGAGGGGTTGTCTTCCGCCCAGACCTCAGGGAATTGTTGAGTTCACTCTCTTGACTGTTTAGCCGGTCTGGTTTCCCTTCCAGGAGATCGTGCAACCTCCATTCATCTTGAGGGGCGACCAAGAGGAAGAGTAAATAGGTTGTTGAGCCCACTCGAAGAGTAGGTCTTTCGTTGGGGGGAAAGGTCACTTGTGCCCCCAATTTAGACAGCAAGTCTCTTCTCAACAAAGGTACTGGACATTCAGGCATGTAAAGAAATTCATGAGTCACTTGGTGTCCCCCCATCTGACATTTTCGGGGTAGGCTTGAGACACAAATTCTGCATTTTTCACCATCTGAGACCGAGCAGCCTCCAGATCTATTGGCATATAAAGCCTATAGGCCTTGAACAGTCTTTCGTGGAACTCAGAGAGTGATTTGCTTTCCCTTTGAATCACTTCGGAGGGTCTTGCCCTATTTATAGGTTATCAGGCCCCACTCCTGAGACCGTGTAAAATAGCTGCCGATATCTCTCCAGGTGGCCCCTTCCTCTGTGTTAGAGTCCCCACTGGGCCTCTCATCGGCGGTGGTTTGTTCTGCCCAGCGCTGCGGGTTTGTGGTACCCTCAGGTGCCATTTCTCTTAACCATTTTCTGGCCTCAGTTAGGATCCTGTGTCTTCCCTCAGTGCTAAAAAGGGAGACTAGTAGCTGGATTATGTCATCCCATGTAGGGCAGTAGGTTCAAAAATTAGTCTCCATTAGCCTAATCATGGCTTGTGGCTCCCCTGAGTACAGTGGAGTGTGGCTCTGCCAGTTTAATGTATCCGTGGAGGAAAATGGCTGGTAATAAAAGGCTACAGGGAGCTGATGGTAGTGCCCACGTGTGTCCTGAACTGGAGGCTGTTGTAGCTCTCTGAGGGGCATCTGTAGTGGGGTTCTTCCCCCTGTTCCTTGGCAGAGTGCATCCTCTGGCTAATTGCTGTGTTTTCTTCCCCCTTCCCATCAGTACTCACCAGGAACGGTGGATACAATCTAGGAGGTCCGGCTGAGGTGGAATTCTGGGGGCGTTGACCAGAGGTCTCCATCGCTGGGATCGAAGCCTGCCAAAACTGTGGCTCTACGATCTCCAGGAGAGCTGGCGGAGGAGCAGTGGCTGCTGTAGGACTTCACCTGGCCCTGGATCAGGCATTAAGGTGGCCTCCGGTCCTGGTGGAGCACTGGGAGGCAGGCACGCCATTATCCAGTATGGGGGAGGGGTCAGGTCATCCCCATCCAAACCTATAGAATTTCCTTTTTTAATCATCAGTCAATTTTTGTGCCATTAATATTTTTCCCCTTCCCTTCTGGATATAGAACCTTATCCAAGCACGAGGGTCTTGAGCTAACCCTAGTCATGAGTCAATATATGGATATTGATCCGGGTGTCCTGGCTCTCCTGTGACTACTGTATAGACTGCTTCCACTATTTTTAAGTTCATGGTGTTCTCTGGTGGCCATCCTACTCCCATAGGGGGCCATTCAACCTCAGAGTATGTGGAGGCGGTTAGGCTTCATCTTCACCCCACAGTCTCCTCCAAATCCCGTCTTTAAATTTTTAATTATGCACTCCAATATAGCTGCCTTAGATTCACTCCCCCCCATCTTGTTTACCTTCTTGAACCTTCTTCTACTTTTCCTTTTCATTCTGCCTCTGAAGTTCTCAGTACCCTATGTACTTCTGATATTTCCACTCAATGAAACACTTAAATTGCCATTCCACCTCCTTCCTAATTGGGGTGAGAAGAGCCTTAGCTGCCAGATCCCAGAGGGAGAAGGGGGATCGGCATGTCTTCACCTGCCGGTCAGCCAAACCAGAACACCACGTGGTCTAAGACTCTTTCTCCCTTAACTTATAAAGTCCATTCTGCCTTGGTAGGCTTGATCAGGTGCAGATGAAAACACAGATGGGTTAACTATCCCACGTTCCAGGCCGTCTCTGGAAAAGCCAATTTGTACTCACTTACATATCCCCCTCCTTCCAGCCTGACAATTCCGAGGGGGTCAAGAATTTCGCAGCAGATGGGACACCTACTTTCAAGGGCAGAATACAAGCACACAAAGACCAATTTTCTTCTCCTAAAATCCCCTGGCGATTGCTTGGTAATAATTTTCCCCAAGGTGGTGTGGATACCACCTCCTGAATGACATTCACAAATTTCCTTCCTAAACCCTAACAAGCTCGTCAACCTGTATACCAAGTAATCACTGCCACCTGCCTATTCCGGGTTCCTGTGGGTCAGTGCCTCTTCTAGTCCCTCCCAGGGGGGTGATCAGGGCCCCTCTTCCCCCCTGCCAGGTGGGTTCCTCCTCACCTGAGCGCTCAGATCCCCTGCTGCCATCCGCTGCCTGCAAACATGAAAGGTCTGGGCGTTGAGAAGCAGAATCCTTCCAGAAGGGCGAGGCGCCCCCCCACCTATAGAAGATTCAAGCCACAAGGCCTCGGAGTCCCAAATGGGACTTTGGGACTCCTCCTCACTTTGAGGAGTTTCCCGACCCGTGCACCAAATGTTGTAGCCACGCATTCCAGGAAACAAACTCACTCAGAAGGACAATGCAGAGAGTGGAGTGCAGTTTATTACACTGGCGGGCCCAAGGCAGAGTCTCCTCTTAGCCAAGTTTTTGTGAAAACCTTATATACCCTAAGTTTGCGGGCTCAAACCCATCTCCCCAAATTCTCTGAAACTAGTTTGAACAAAGGAAAAGAAAGATACAATCAAAGTTAACCTGTGATTTGTATGCCTTAAGCCTAGGTAGTTAAGAGTGGACAATTATCAATAGGCCTGTGGTCATACCCCAATAAGCACAATAGAATTTATGATTCTATTCGGTTACACAGATAATTAGGGTATTTTTTTTAAGTGACAGACAGTCTAGGTACGAGCCCTGGGGCTCTTCCATGGCGGGAGTGGTCTGATTTTCCAGTTTGTATATCGTTTCCATGCATACAGGACATATAGCTCAAAGTTCACAGTCCAGCCAAAGATGGAGTCCTGCTTTCAAGATGGAATTGTTGTGTCTGTTTCCTCCTTCAGAAGGACTCCACGGGTTTGTAGTGGTGGTGGTGGTGGTGGTGTGCATGACTTCCTGTGTGATGGAATGAGTGGACACTGTTATTGAAACCAGGCAGGACCCTCCGGTGCCTTCCACTGGACCAAAGCCCCTCTGGATCACGTTTCTTGTTTGTGGAAAAAGGCTTTAGTCTCCTAAGCCTTCTCTGAGTTCCAGAGAGCGGTCTCATGCAGTTACTGATTAGGGAAGTGAGGGGACACAGAAACAAAGGGAAAGCAGTTAAGCAACAAAAGTAATGGGAGCCTAAACGATAGTTCAAGGGTCAAAGAGAGCCCTGGTGCCTTCCCAACGGATGTGCATAGCCGCTTGACACCTATCTTTCAGTGGTTCTGGGACTGCTGCCCCCCACCCAGGTGGAAGATGCTGACTACATACGGACCACCAGCACGGTGACCCCAGATTGGTTGGGACCAGACGTCTGATGATTAAGATTCTCAAAACGACACTTTGTCAACCTTCCAGCAACCAGTCAGAAGAAAGACTGCAAACTGCAACACTCACCCAAAATAATGCCTTAAAAAACTCTCCACTGAGGACTTCCCTGGTGGGCCAGTGGTTAAGACTCTGCGCTCTCAAGGTGGGGGCATGAGTTTGATCCCTGTTCAGGGAACTAAGATCTCACTTGTCTCTTGGTGTGACCAACAAATTAATTGATTAAAAGAAACCCACATCTGAAAGCTGTCAGGGACTTTGGGTCTTTTGAGCATGAGTTTCCCATTCTGCTTGCTTGGTGCCCTGTAGTAAACACCATTTTTTCCTTCACCCCAGCCCCTGTCAGTAGATTGACTTTACTGCACTGTGGGGGAGACTCCAGGTTTGGTAACACTATTTCCATGACTGGTGGGAGGCAGCTGCTTCTGGGACAGCTGTTGCTAATGGTTAACTATTGCTGGACTTTCCTGGTGGCTCAGACGGTAAAGCGTCTGTCTACAATGCGAGAGACCTGGGTTCAGTCCCTGGGTCAGGAAGATCCCCTGGAGAAGCAAATGGCAATCCACTCCAGTACTATTGCCTGGAAAATCCCATGGACAGAGGAGCTTGGTAGGCTACAGTCCATGGGGTCGCAAAGAGTCGGACACAACTGAGCGACTTCACTACTTACTACTAGTGATTTCTCTAAGCCATCTTTAATGTTGCCATGATGGGGTTATTCTTGGTGGGAGGGGGCGGGCGGAGGGGGAGGAAAGGCAATGTTTGAAAAACCTTTATTAGCGATTTTGTCCTATTTCTAGTTCTTTAGGAACAGACTCTCCCTCCATCTCTCAGGAGCTACAAAATAGAAATTTTCTCATACCTGGATTTCGCTGGCGGTCCAGTGGTTAAGAATCAGTCTGCCAATGCAGGGGACACAGGTTCTATCCCTGATCTGGGGAGATCCCACATGCTTCGGGGCAACTAAGCCCATGCACCACAACTACTGAGCCTGTGCTTTTGAGCCCACGAGCCCTAGAGTCCATGCTCTGCAGCAAGAGGTGCCACCACAATGAAAAGCCGGAGCACCGCAAGTAGACAGTAGCCCCCCACTCTACACAGCTAGAGAAAGTCTGTGCAATGAAGATCCAACACAGCCAAAAATAAATAAATATTTTTTTTAAAGGAGCTCCTCTCTTTTAAAAGCCATTTTTTTTTTCTCATGCCTTTTGAGGAAGGCAGCATGACTCAAAGTAGGAGACGGGGTGCACGTATCTCAGTTGTCTGTGTGCCAATGATTGTTATCTCGGCTGATTTAGTGCAGATTCTAAATCTGGCTGATTTCTTCTGCAAGTAATGGCATGACTTTCGAACTGGTAGAGTGGCTCTTTGAGAGGCTCCGAGCTTCAGGGCAGAGATGGGTCCTGGGAAAGCACTTGGTTCCCCTTCCCCGTGTGTCTATTCTCTCTCCCCTCCGCTGGGCTGAAGTCCTCCTGGCCTGCTCTGCCTGGTCTGGGCAGTCTGCTATCCGCTCACTCTCCTCCCAGCTACTCAGGCTAGCTCTACCTTTCCGGAGCATGGATTTTTTAACCCCATAGCTCTAAAGGGTCTTTCCCACTATCCTCTGAGAAGTCCAGGGACCCCATATGATGCATTCAGGGCTGACTGTAAGATCAGAAGTGGGACAGCAGGCTCGCAGAGGCCCTGACCTTCTGTCCCCTTCATCACTTCCTGCCTTTGCAAAGTATGTTTTGCTTTTTGTTGTTGTTTAGTCACTAAGTTATGTCCCACTCTTTTGTGACCCCATGTGCTGTAGCCCCCCAGGCTCCTCTCTCCATGGGATTTTCCCAGCAAGAATACTGGAGAGGGTTGCCATTGCCTTCTCCAGGGGATCTTCCTGACCCAGGGATCGAACCCTCACCTCCTGCATCGGCAGGCAGTTTCTTTACTGCTGAGCCACCAGGGAAGCATCTTACTTTTACCTGTTTCATACATTAGCAGCCAGAGAAGGAAGATTTCTATTGAAGAAAGTGTTACAGTTCTCCAAAAGGAGATATTGAAACCAATAACATTCTAATGTTGGAAGATGGTCTTCCTAGAATAATTGTGATGAAAACCGTATTTCCAGAAACTTCTGCTTATTTCTCCAACCATATTGTTTCTCTACTGTTTAAAGAATATTTACTTATTTATTCTTACTTAGGAAGATCCCCTGGAGAAGAAAATGGGAACCCACTCCAGTGTTCTTACCTGGGAAATCCCATGGACAGAGGAGCCTGGTAAGCTACAGTCCAAGAGTCACAGAGTTGAACATGACTGAACCGACTTGGCACGCACTTACTCTTGGGCATGAATATTTGATCCTTATCTGAGGAAGAACTTCTGATTAAAGCTTTCCCTTATCTGAAGAAGAACTTTTGATTAAAGCTTTCTTGTAGAAAATACGCAAATATATATTTACATAAAAGCAAAAAAGTGCTTATGATTTCAATCAAGGGATTTCCCTGGTAGTCAAGTGGTTAGGACTCCTAAGCCCAGTTTTCACTGCTAGGGCTTTGGCTCAATCCCTGATAGTGAAGTGAAGTTGCTCAGTCGTGTCCAATTCTTTGGGACCCCATGGACTGTAGCCTACCAGGCTCCTCCCTCCATGGGATTCTCCAGGCAAGAGTACTGGAGTGGGTTGCCATTTCCTTCTCCAGGGGATCTTCCCAACCCAGGAATCGAACTCGGGTCTCCCACATTCCAGGCAGACACTTTAACCTCTGAGCCACCAGGGAAGCCCCTGAAAGTCCCACAGAGTGGCCAAAACCAGAGCAAACCAATCTCAGTCGAATGGCAAACCTTGTTCTTGTGCTTCAGGCTGGTCCTTCCATTTTCAGTTTACCTGGCCCACACTGGCAACAGTGTTTAAATACCATATGCCCTGGCAATGCTCTTTAAAAATAACTAAGACAGCTTTTTGTAATTAATTTGCTATTATTTATTAGTTTTATTTTCATAAAAATCAGATATGCTCATTGCAGAAATCTTATAAAATAGAGAGAAGCTAAATCAAAAAAAAAAGAAAGAAAGAAAGAATTTAAGACATCTGTAATCCCAACACCTGGTGAGAACCAGTGAGGACATTTTGATTACATCCTTGCAGTCATTTACTGATAAAAATGGGATCATGTGAAGTTTTAACTTGCTTTTCTTTTTCAATTTAATGATCTATTTGCATATCTTTCAATTTAGTACTCTTCAGAAACCTTATTTGGAATAGCAGAATGCAATTTTACCACAGCCATTCATTCAAGCCTTGATAGTTGGCAATTATTTCCAATTTTCTGCGACTATGAACAATGTAACAATAAATGTCTTTGAAGCACAATTCAATTTTTTGCCTGTATCCAAAATTCTTTCCCCAAGGTAAATGCTTTGCAGTGTTATTTTTGTATATATCCCCAAACTGCTCTTCATTTCATTTTGCGTGCCGTCAGCCTGCTCTTCCAGCAGTACAGAGAAGCACCCTTACCATGGCTCTGTGCCAATTTGGTATAACCATAATGATGCTTATTATTATTCACTGATACGATACACAGGAAATATACTATTGCCACTTACACTGTATTTCTTTGTTTACTAATTATATTGCTCTTTTTCACAGACTAACAAGCCAAATGAATGTGTGTGTGCACATGTGTGTGTTAACACCTTCCATGTGCTGGAGCTGGGGAGGTTTGGTATTAACTACCTGATGACCATCAGCACACACCCCCAGGCCTCCTGGAGCCTAAGGGCTGATAACGTTTACCCCTGTGACACTATCTACTGCCTCTCCATTGGCCCATTCAGTTCAGTTCAGTTCAGTCGCTCAGTCATGTCCAACTCTTCGAGACCCAATGAATTGCAGCACACCAGGCCTCCCTGTCCATCACCATCTCCCGGAGTTCACTTAGACTCACGTTCATTGAGTCAGTGATGCCATCCAGCCATCTCATCCTCTGTTGTTCCCTTCTCCTCCTGGCCCCAATCCCTCCCAGCATCAGAGTCTTTTCCAGTGAGTTAACTCTTCGCATGAGGTGGCCAAAGTACTGGAGTTTCAGCTTTAGCATCATTCCTTCTAAAGAAATCCCAGGGCTGATCTCCTTACTTTGCCAATAAAGGTGTGTCTAGTCAAAGCTATGGTTTTTCTAGCAGTCATATATGGATGTGAAAGTTGGATCACAAAGAAAGCTGAGCACTGAAGAATGGATACTTTTGAACTGTGGTGTTAGAGAAGACTCTTGAGAGTCCCTTGGACTGCAAGGAGATATAACTAGTCAATCCTAAAAGAAATCAGTCCTGAATATTCATTGGAAGGACTGATGCTGAAGCTGAAGCTCCAATACTTTGGCCAGCTGATGAGAAGAGCTGACTCATTAGAAAAGACCCCAATGCTGGGAAAGAGTGAAGGCAGGAGAGAAGGAGACAACACAGGATGAAATGGTTGGACGGTATCACCAACTCAATGGACATGAGTTTGAATAGATTTCAGGAGCCGGTGATGGACAGGGAAGTCTGGCATGCTGCAGTCCATGAGGTCGCAAAGAGTTGGATATGACTGAGTGACTGAACTGAGGTACTTCAGAGAGGGGCTAGAGAACAGGATGTAGGGAGGCCTTTGCCCCCCTCAAAGGCCCCATGGGTCCTGCTCAGTTACAGTTCCCCCCTTTTCCTTGATACTCTTCAATCTTAGGGCTTCCCTGGTGGCTCAAATGGTGAATAGGCTTGCAATGAGGGAGACTTGAGTTCGATCCCTGGGTTGGGTAGATCCCCTGGAAAAGGGAAAGGCTACCCACTCCAGCATTCTGGCCTGACGAATTCCATGGACAGAGGATCCTGGCAGGGAAGGGGTCACAAAGACCTCAATCTTGAGAAGAACAAGTTTGAACAAGGAAAGGAATAAAGGAGGTTAATTATAAACTTGAGTCACCCACGGGTCATGCTCGGTTATATTATTTTGCATTCATAAATAAAATATTGCCTGCCATGTCAGTGTAAAAGAGGGATGTCATTTTTCACGATTGCAGTCATAGCAGATGGTAAACTGGTGAGCTCTGAAGAAACTAAGAAAGAAAAGAATAGCTGCAAGGTAGCAACAGGTTGGATGGCATCATCGATTCAATGGACATGAGTTTGAGCAAACTCCAGGACATAGCGATGGACAGGGAGGCCTGGCGTGCTGCAGTCCATGGGGTTGACAAGACTGAATGAATGAACAACAGCAGCTCCTACTCCCCACAGTGAACCCTGAGGAAAGCAGGATGTGAAAACACAGGAGGCTGGCCCAGGATAGTTGAGGTGCATATGAAAGGAGTGATTTCAAAGCCCCAGACTCTGGCACTTTCCCATACAGAGAAAAGCACTAGATTCCTTGAGATATCTGGCTTTCTCTTATTAACAGTAATCCTTTGTTCCAACTGCCTGAGCTTTGTTGCAAAACTCCCATATATCCTAGCTCCCCTTTCACCTCCTTGGAGCGGTTCTCTCAGGGTCACTTGAGATGCTGTTTCCCAGGCTTAAAGTCCTAAAAATTCCAGCCGAATAAAACATAACTCTCAACTTTTAGGTTGTGAATATATGTTTTATGGAGTAGGAAATGGCAACCCACTCCAGGGTCCTTGCCTGGAAAATTCCATGGACTGAGGAGCCTGGCAGCCTACCGCCCATAGAGTCGCAGAGTCGGATGTGACTGAGCACGCACGTGTATGTTTTTCATTGACAGCATTGCTGTTGGCTATCTACAGCTTACAGCGTTGCAAAGCAGCTCCCTGGAGTTAGAATCAGCTAAACTGGACCTGTGTGTGCTCATCCAGTCTAAAGTCCAGAAAATGCAGCTTTCCACAGAACCACAGAGTTCCCCGCATCCTTCTGCTTCCCCTCGTTCTGTTTGGTCTGCCTGGTCCCAGAAGCGTTTGTCCACCCAGATCCTCTAGAGCTGCCATTTCCCTTGTTTCTACTCAATTTCTAAAGTAGAATGTAAAGATCAGATTAGATAATCTCTAAACTATTTTACAACTCTTTAATTCAAATTTCTTAGTGCAGCTTCCACCCAACACCCTCCAACACACATGACCTGCATAAATTATTCATCTTTATTCACTTTCTTATCGGTGAGCAGGGGCTGCCTTCATTAGTGCTAAGGCATGAATGGGTGCTGTTTCATTAATATGATACTTATCTTCTGGCTTCCCTGGTGGCTCAGATGGTAAAGAATCTGCCTGCCATGCCGGAGACTTGGGTTTGATCCCTGGATCTGGAAGATCCCCTGGAGAAGGAAATGGCAACCGACTCTAGTACTCTTGCCTGGAAAATCCCATGGACAGAGGAGCCTGGTGTGCTACAGTCCACGGGGTTGCAAAGAGTCAGACACGACTGAGCGACTGAGCAGGCATAAGCACGCTCAAGTAG
The DNA here is from genome assembly GCA_006408675.1 of Madoqua kirkii. NCBI lineage: Eukaryota > Metazoa > Chordata > Mammalia > Artiodactyla > Bovidae > Madoqua > Madoqua kirkii. The sequence continues at coordinate 16,102 of SJYC01100044.1, forward strand.
GTGCCTAGACCTGTCTTCAACTCTCCCTTCTGTCCCCTCCACCTCCCAATCACCACACCAACCTTCTAAAATGTAAATTTGGGCCTGTGTTTCTCCCGAGAATCCATAAGACTTTCCTAGAAGGTCAGAACCAGCTCAGCTACTTGCTAATTGTATAAGGTACTGTCATTAAGCTGCTCTTTCCACCATTTCAAAAATAAGGACACTCCCTCCCACAATAAAGGCCGCTGTTTGTTCAGGAAATGAAATGTGAGAACTCAGTCATGGCATTGCTACTTGAAGGATTAGAGCTCGCACTTACTTAGGGCTTACTGTGGGCCAGACTCAGCATTTTAGACCCATTATCTCATTTAATTCCTCACCACAATCCTCTGATGTAGTGTCTGTAGCTATTATTACCCTTATTTTTCACTTTACAGACAAGGATATTGAGGTTGAGAAACAGAGGCTGGGAATTTATCCAAATCTCACAGATAGGGGGTGGAGTTTTGCACAGAGCTTACTTGATAAATCACTGGGCATCACTACCACAGTAAGGGTTAAATTCTTCCCTCCTCCCCCACCCCACCCCCTAAGCCTGCCCACCACTGTAACCACCTATGCTCCCACACCCCAGGGATCTCTCGAGATGAGGGCATTGCTCACACGGTTCCCTTCACTCCCAGTGGCTGATCCCTCCTCACACAAGCTCGTACCTGCCCCTTAGTTATCCTGGAGACAATTTTACAGATCCATTTCTGGAATTGTTCAGTTCAGTTCAGTTCAGTTCAGTCGCTCAGTTGTGTCCTACTCTTTGCGACCCCATGAATCACAGCATGCCAGGCCTCCCTCTCCATCACCATCTCCCGGAGTTCACTTAGACTTGCGTCCATCAAGTCAGTGATGCCATCTAGCCATCTCATCCTCTGTTGTCCCCTTCTTCTCCTTCCCTCAATCCCTCCCAGCATCAGAGTCTTTTCCAATGAGTCAACTCTTCACATGAGTGGTCAAACTACTAGAGTTTCAGCTTTAGCATCATTCCTTCCAAAGAAATCCCAGGGCTGATCTCCTTCAGAATGGACTGGTTGGATCTCCTTGCAGTCAAGGAACTCTCAAGAGTCTTCTCCAACACCACAGTCCAAAAGCTTCAATTCTTCAGCACTCAGCTTTCTTCACACTCCAACTCTCACATCCATACATGACCACTGGAAAAACCATAGCCTTGACTAGATGGACCTTTGTTGGCAAAGTAATGTCTCTGCTTTTCATTATGCTATGTAGGTTGGTCATAATTTACCTTCCAAGGAGTAAGCATCTTTTAATTTCATAACTGCAATCACCATCTGCAGTGATTTTGGAGACCCTCAAAATAAAGTCTGACACTGTTTCCCCATCCATCTGCCATGAAGTGATGGGACCAGATGCCATGATCTTCGTTTTCTGAATGTTGAGCTTTAAGTCAACTTTTTCATTCTCCTCTTTCTCTTTCATCAAGAGGCTTTTTAGTTCCTCTTCACTTTCTGCCATAGGGTGGTGTCATCTGCATATCTGAGGTTATTGATATTCCTCCCAGCAATCTTGATTCCAACTTGTGCTTCCTTCAGCCCAGTGTTTCTCAGGATGTACT
>SJYC01100045.1:0-45195 GCA_006408675.1 Madoqua kirkii
TTGACTTCACATTCCAGGATGTCTGCTTCTAGGTTAGTGATCACACCATCATGATTATATTGGTCATGAAGATCTTTTTTGTATAGTTCTGTGTATTCTTGCCACCTCTTAATATCTTCTGCTTCTGTTAGGTCCAGACCATTTCTGTCCCTTATCGAGCCCATGTTTGCATGAAATGTTCCCTTAGTATCTCTAATTTTCTTGAAGAGATCTTTCCCATTCTGTTGTTTTCCTCTATTTCTTTACATTGATTGCTGAAGAAGGCTTTCTTATCTCTCCTTGTTATTCTTTGGAACTCTGCATTCAGATGCTTATATCTTTCCTTTTCTCCTTTGCTTTTCACTTCTCTTCTTTTCACAGCTATTTGTAAGGCCTCTCCAGACAGCCATTTTGCTTTTTTGCATCTTTTCCATGGGGATGGTCTTGATTCCTGTCTCCTATACAATGTCATGAACCTCAGTCCATAGTTCATCAGGCACTCTATCTATCAGATCTAGGCCCTTAAATCTATTTCTCACTTCCACTCTATAATCATAAGGGATTTGATTTAGGTCATATCTGAATGGTCTAGTGGTCTTCCCTACTTTCTTCAATTTAAGTCTGAATTTGGCAATAAGGAGCTCATGATGTGAGCCACAGTCAGCTCCTGGTCTTATTTTTGTTGACTATAGAGCTTCTCCATCTTTGGCTGCATAGAATATAATCAATCTGATTTCGGGGTCGACCATCTGGTGACGTCCATGTGCGGAGTCTTCTCTTGTGTTGTTGTAAGAGGGTGTTTGCTATGACCAGTGCATTTTCTGGATCTGTTAGTATTCCGTAACCCTTTCAGCAAGTCTCTTCTCCACACTCTTCACACCTTTGCCACAGTCCCTTCCACTCTAGGACTTGGAACTGTCCTTAGGATAAGGTCAAAGAGCCAAGCAAACCCAAGGGAGAAAGATATACAGGACACCTGGGGAAGAGAAGACTTTAGATTCTGGTATAGGAACTTAGAATAAGGTCACAGGGTAAGTAGATTTGTTACATTAAAGGTATAATGATTCAAGCAGGTAAAGTGTAAATGACACAGGTAAAGACTCATGCAGGTAAATGGGGTGGCTGAAATCAGCTTTGATGATTGAGTCATATGCAGCTTGAACCCAGAGAATGTGGGCTACAAGAGCACCCCTCAGAGAGCAGGGTTCCAAGTCCCTTTAGGAAAAGCCCCTACCGATGGACACTTAGCTCATTCTTCTTTGCCATGAAAAGAATCACTCTGGACTTGAGGGTCGAGATATTGTGCCCAGGGCACATCCCTGGTTGCACGCAATCTCCATGCACTAAGAAGGGAATTCCTGGGTTTCTCTGGTGGCTCAGTGGTAAAGAATCTGCCTGCCAATACTGGAGACACGGGTTCGATCCCTGATCTGGGAAGATCTGACATGTCACAGAGCAACTAAGCCCTCTGTAGCTAAGCCCATGTGGCACAACTATTGCACCTGTGCTCTAGAGTCTGGGAGCCACAACTACCAAGGCTGTGCTCTGAAACAAGAGAAGCCACTGCAATGAGAAGCCCCCACGCGGCAGCTAGCAAACAGCTCCTGCTCGCCGCAACTTGAGAAAGAAAGCCTGAGCCAGCAATGGAGACCCAGCACAGCCAAAAAGAAATGAAAAATTTTTTTAAAAGAAAGAAACTTCTAAACAAAGCTTGAAATGGGACAATTGTTTCCCAAGTTGGTAAAAGTCTTCAATCTTTAGACAACTTAAAATTAAATACATGGAATGAATTCAAAGCTTGATTCATATTTATGTTAAATTTGGAGATAAACTGTGTATTTTAGGATTGAAACTATCTGTAACTTTTAAAAATTTAGCATTTTGGAGTCTAACAAATCCATCTTAAGATTTCAATTTCATTCCTTATTTTCTAAGTAATGTCACTTTTGGTCTTTTCAGGTGATTTTGACATCTAGATTGCTCAAGTTTAATTTTATCTGGAATCTTTTACAGGTTTGCTATTAATTCTAGTTTAAAAGTTTAGGATTGGGGCTATAGTTTTTAATTAAACACTTTCTTTGGGCTTTTATGGAATGCACTTTGTCATTTACAAAGCATCTGTTAATCTGACAACATAAATTATGGTGAAGAAAAACAATTTTCTTTATATCTTAATGTGTGTTCTCACAATAAAATTCTTAAAGAGATGGGAATACCAGACCACCTGACCTGCCTCTTGAGAAACCTATATGCAGGTCAGGAAGCAAAGTTAGAACTGGACATGGAACAACAGACTGGTTCCAAATAGGAAAAGGAGGACGTCAAGGCTGTATATTGTCACCCTGCTTATTTAACTTCTATGCAGAGTACATCCTGAGAAACACTGGGCTGAAGGAAACACAAGTTGGAATCAAGATTGCTGGGAGGAATATCAATAACCTCAGATATGCAGATGACACCACCCTATGGCAGAAAGTGAAGAGGAACTAAAAAGCCTCTTGATGAAAGAGAAAGAGGAGAATGAAAAAGTTGACTTAAAGCTCAACATTCAGAAAACGAAGATCATGGCATCTGGTCCCATCACTTCATGGCAAATGGATGGGGAAACAGTGGCTGACTTTATTTTGGGGGCTCCAAAATCACTGCAGATGGTGATTGCAGTTATGAAATTAAAAGATGCTTACTCCTTGGAAGGTAAATTATGACCAACCTACATAGCATAATGAAAAGTAGAGACATTACTTTGCCAACAAAGGTCCATCTAGTCAAGGCTATGGTTTTTCCAGTGGTCATGTATGGATGTGAGAGTTGGAGTGTGAAGAAAGCTGAGCGCCAAAGAATTGAAGCTTTTGAACTGTGGTGTTGGAGAAGACTCTTGAGAGTCTCTTGGGCTGCAAGGAGATCCAACCAGTCTAGCCTAAAGGAGATCAGCCCTGGGATTTCTTTGGAAGGAATGATGCTGAAGCTGAAACTCCAGTACTTTGGCCACCTGATGTGAAGAGCTGACTCATTTGAAAAAGATCTGATGCTGGGAAAGATTGAGGGCAGGAGAAGGGGATGACAGAGGATGAGATAGCTGGATGGCATCACCGACTTGATGGACATGAGTTTGAGTAAACTCTGGGAGTTGGTGATGGACAAGGAGACCTGGCATGCTGCAGTTCATGGGATCGCAGAGAGTCAGACACGACTGAGCGACTGAACTGAACTGAACTTACAGTTTCTGCCTCTGGGATAAATGCATTTTTCACTGGAGGCAAAGATCCAGGGACAAATAGCTTCTAGCCTCTAACCCTAGCTGGTCAGGTGGCTAGGATGTCTGGTTTTCATCCAGGCTACCCAGGTTCACCTCCTGAGCAGGAAAAGATCTCGCTTCACGCCACCACTCACTGCTGCCTCACGGAGATCAGGCCCACGTGACAGAAAAGCCAAGGAAACTATGTCGTGTTGCATGACTAGTGGGGACGTCAGTGGAATCCCACTCTTCTGCTCAAAGGGTGTCTCATACATTTGCACTAAGCCACGGTCACCTCACCTAAACTCAGCCCCCAAGTCAGGATGGCAGCATATCTTCAATGGTGTCCCTGGCAGGGGTCTTAGTGGTCGTTCTCAGGAGTGGCACAGCCTCTGGAGGGCACCCAGGAAGTCTGTGGGTACATGTTTGGTTACTGTAGTGATTGAAGGGGACTATGGGCATTTGGAGCAGGTGGCAGGGGACCAGGAGTGGTCAACATGGCGCAATAAGTCAGAACACACAAATGAAGACATGAAACACATCTTTCGTGACCTAAGAGCCCACTTCGAGTCAATTAGGTTAAGTTAGGTCACTCAGTCGTGTCCGACCCTTTGCGACCCCGAGGATTGTAGCCCACCAGGCTCCTCCATCCATGGGGTTCTCCAGGCAAGAATACTGGAGTGGGTTGCCATTTCTAGTCAACTGAAGTGGAACTTTAATTGTTGAACAGTTAAAAGGATTTTTGGCATATATAGTTAATAAATGCTGAGATTTCTAAGAATGCTATTACTCTGTAAATCTAAAACAAATTTTATTTTGTTTTGTCCTGAACTTTACAAGAAGAGCTTCCCTGATAGCTCAGTTGGTAAAGAACCTGCCTGCAATGCAGGAGACCCCAGTTCAATTCCTAGGTTGGGAAGATCCGCTAGAGAAGGGAAGGCTACCCACTCCAGTATTCTCGGGCTTCCCTTGGGGCTCAGCTGGTAAAGAATCCACCTGAAATGTGGGAGACCTGGGTTAGATCCCTGGGTTGGGAAGATCCCCTGGAGAAGACAAAGGCTGCCCACTCCTGTATTCTGGCCTGGAGATCCCTGGGTTGGGAAGATCCCCTGGAGAAGACAAAGGCTGCCCACTCCTGTGTTCTGGCCTGGACAGTTTCATGGACTGGATAATTCCATGGACCATGGGGGTCTCAAAGAGTTGGACACAACTGTGACTTCCACTTTCATTTTACAAGAAGCTGCTCACTGATTCAGCAGCTGATGTCAGGAAGAACAATAAGGCTCCAGTTATTTAAGAGGCCAAGTCAGCCTTACATCTGGCCGGCGTACCAGTGTGCCTGAGTTGGCTGCCCACCAGACGAAAGCTGTTGATCACTTCAGTTTGTCCTTCAGTGTACCTGTGCTCACGTGTTATTACTGGTGAGTATGTGTGTTAGTCACTCAGCTGTTTCCAATTCTATGCAACCCCATGGACTGTAGCCCACCAGGCTCCTCTGTCCATGAGATTCTCCAGGCGGCTACTGCCCTCTCCAGGGGATCTTCCCTACCGAGGGATCAAACTTGGATCTCCTGCATTGCGGGCAGACTCTTTACCGTTTGAGCTACCCAGGAAGCCTTTTTATTACTGGCAATATTATTTTATTATATATGTTATATAAGATAAGGCATTGTATTTTGATTGCATGTTATTAGATAGGTTATAATAATACAACTTTCACATAAGGCTAATAAAAGATGTATTATAAAATACAAAAGGGGGCCCCTGGGTGTGACAGGAAAGCACCCTCCCGGGTAAACTACACTTCTAGAGAAAGCATATGTGCAGCGTCATGAGTTACAATACAAACTGATGAGCCATAGCGTCACTGGAACATGCAATACGGTACTTACAGTTACTGTTTTCAAATCAGAACCACCTTTGTGCCTGCTGGCTGGCTTGTGGCCAGCAGAAATGCCATCCAAACCAAGAGCTCTCTCAACTGAAGGAAAAAAGCGAGGTTAGGCTCCTTTTCCTAGAACACTTACTCTCACGTATGCGTGTGCATGAGGATAAATCCACGTGTTTAATACCTGGGCCCTTTCTCCAGATTATTTTTCAGATTCATCATATGTATGTTTAGTCTTAGTCGTGTCCAACTCTTTGTGACCCCACGACTGTAGCCCACCAGGCTCCTCAGTCCACTGAATCTTCTGGGTTCATCATATATCATTGTTTTGTTTATCCTCTGGTTTTATTGAGATTTCGTTGGCATGCAGTGCTCTCTCCAGAGATTCTTGACTCAGCAGGTCTGGGGAGGGGCTCAGTCACTTGAATGAGTAACAGGAATCACACTCAAGACTCAGGGTTTCTGCATATCAGTGCTTTTCACACCAGTGTGCACACACATCTCCCAAGGATAGTTTTTAAATGCAGATCCTGGGACTTCCCTGCTGGTCCCATTCATAAGACTCCATGCTCTCAATGCAGCGGGTACAGGTTCAATCCCTGGTCGAGGAACTAAGATCCAAGATGCCGTGTGGTGAGGTCAAAAAAATTTTTAAGATTTTTAAAAGACAGATTCTGATTCAACAGGCCATGAGAGGGCCTCAGATTCTGCATTTCCAACAAGCTTACGGGGGATGCTGGTCCAGAAACCATCTTCCGAAAAGCACATTTCTATCCACTTGGGGACGGAGATTGTGGAGCCTACAGAGGAGGCAGGGAAGAGAGCTCACTTCAGCCCTCATGTTCCTCACTCCACGAGGATGAGATGGGTGTTGCTGTAACTGAGCAGGGCTTTGCCCAACCCTCCCATTCTGCAGATGAAGGGCTGCACTGCAAGGGGCTGGGCCGTGTAGGAGGGTGGTGACCAAGTGACCGAGCCTGGGCCACCAAGAAGGGCGGTGCGTTAGCTTCACCACAGTTCCTAGGGGCTCTGCTCACACTGCCCTGAGGGATCTGCAGACAAGAAACCAACTCTGGGTCTGGGTTGGCTGCAATGTTAAAGCTTATGCAGTGATCCTAATTCTGAAGTACTGGCCTCCTTTACACCAGGTGAGTGGGGGTGGGTCCCATCCACCCATGTGTCTGAAACTGCCCGGGTGCTGTCCTGACCATGGTGGGGTGGAGGGCCTGACAAGTTCAGATCTGAGCAGGGGACTGGGGGATTACTGCGGGCAGATCCATGGCCACAGACAATGTTTTTCTGCGTATGTAGGATATTTGAAGTGTGTGTAGAGAGCATTAAGATAATTTTTTTTAAATACCCAAAGTGTGGATGAATTCGGATTACTTATGGGACATTGCGTATTTTCTCAACTACCGTGTGTCAACAGGCAGTCACATATTACATGGGGCCTTCACAATATTCTGTCCTTAAAAAGGGGTTCTACTCTTTTAGAATATTCATAAGAAGTGGCCTGATGGAAGGAAATTCAAATCCTCCAGCATTTCAGAGAACAGAAGATGTATGTGTCACTATTACAAATAATAAGGAAATTAAAATCCTCCAGCATTTCAGAGAATAAAAGATGTACATGTATTAAATATACATAATTAAAGAAAATTGTGCTCAAATTCTAGGTGGCTGAGTTTCTCCCTTTGTAAATCAAGAAAGAAAATGCGCCCACAGAATTTCATCTCAGGTTTTAATAGAGGCTCTCATTCACTATATACAGGATTCTCCACCAAAGGTGGCCTGGTGGGTAGTGACCTGAACGACACCAAAAGCCACGGGCGGCTCAGGGGCCACTAGCGGGGACCGTCTTGGCCGGCTGCACATCCTCAATCTCGGAAGACAGCCAGCGGTAGGTGCGGTGACGCCGCAGCACCTCGATGGCCTTGAGCTCCAGGGGCGTGGCCTGAACGCCCAGGTCTTCCAAGCCTGGCAGGTGAGGCAGGGTCTTGTCTGTGGTATGAATCTGCGGATAGACGAGAGGCACGAGAGCACTGAGGGCTGGCCTTGCAGACGCTCCAACCTGCAAGCCGGCCTGAGACCTGCCGCTGAGACTTCACTGACTTCGGTGGATAGTGGGCAGAGACCACTGGAAGCAGAGCACAGAGAAGGGCCTGCGTGCGGAGGGAAAGGCAAGGCCCCACGGGTCAGCTCCAGGTCTATCTCCAAGCACAGAGCAGGGCTCAGATGAGGGGTAAGGAGCAGTCAGTCTGGGATAGAGCGAAGGGACTGTCAGATCCACAGGCTCAGCAGAGAAATGGGACCAGCTGGTTCTCTAAGCAGTTTTGCTGAATCAAGATCACTCAGCAATAATCCATGAACCTTGATGCTCCAGCTCTCCTTAACCTGGCTGACTAACACTGACTATGGATCTCAAAACCCAAACCCACATTGTTAGGAGGGAAAGAAGTTAAGCCTGGAGATTCCAGAAACTCCAGCTCATCTGCGAGCAAATGAGGGGGCTGGGTGTACACCAGCAGCAGCATGAACCCTCTCCAGCCCAGGCGCATCCATCCTTCCCCCAAGAGCTGCCCAGTGACCCCCAGACCAAATCCAAAAGCCACCAGCCTGCTGCCCCAACACTCCTCAGTGACAAATGTACAAGGTGCAGCCGTCAGACACGCTGGAGCGTCCTGCCCACCAGTTCTCCCACCCGATCCTTCTTGAACATAGAAAGTACATCTGGAAACTGGTCTTGGATTCTAGACCCAGCCTGTCAGAGCAGGGACAACGGCTGCCTGTTCACATCATTCTCCAAGGAATGTTTCATCTTCTCTTTTAGGTAATATTCAGAGGAAGCTTCCCAGGTGGTTCAGTGATAAAGAATCCACCTGCCAATTGTCAACAGGCAGTCACATATTACATGGGGCCTTCACAATATTCTGTCCTTAAAAAGGGGTTCTACTCTTTTAGAATATTCATAAGAAGTGGCCTGATGGAAGGAAATTCAAATCCTCCAGCATTTCAGAGAACAGAAGATGTATGTGTCACTATTACAAATAATAAGGAAATTAAAATCCTCCAGCATTTCAGAGAATAAAAGATGTACATGTATTAAATATACATAATTAAAGAAAATTGTGCTCAAATTCTAGGTGGCTGAGTTTCTCCCTTTGTAAATCAAGAAAGAAAATGCGCCCACAGAATTTCATCTCAGGTTTTAATAGAGGCTCTCATTCACTATATACAGGATTCTCCACCAAAGGTGGCCTGGTGGGTAGTGACCTGAACGACACCAAAAGCCACGGGCGGCTCAGGGGCCACTAGCGGGGACCGTCTTGGCCGGCTGCACATCCTCAATCTCGGAAGACAGCCAGCGGTAGGTGCGGTGACGCCGCAGCACCTCGATGGCCTTGAGCTCCAGGGGCGTGGCCTGAACGCCCAGGTCTTCCAAGCCTGGCAGGTGAGGCAGGGTCTTGTCTGTGGTATGAATCTGCGGATAGACGAGAGGCACAGAGAGCACTGAGGGCTGGCCTTGCAGACGCTCCAACCTGCAAGCCGGCCTGAGACCTGCCGCTGAGACTTCACTGACTTCGGTGGATAGTGGGCAGAGACCACTGGAAGCAGAGCACAGAGAAGGGCCTGCGTGCGGAGGGAAAGGCAAGGCCCCACGGGTCAGCTCCAGGTCTATCTCCAAGCACAGAGCAGGGCTCAGATGAGGGGTAAGGAGCAGTCAGTCTGGGATAGAGCGAAGGGACTGTCAGATCCACAGGCTCAGCAGAGAAATGGGACCAGCTGGTTCTCTAAGCAGTTTTGCTGAATCAAGATCACTCAGCAATAATCCATGAACCTTGATGCTCCAGCTCTCCTTAACCTGGCTGACTAACACTGACTATGGATCTCAAAACCCAAACCCACATTGTTAGGAGGGAAAGAAGTTAAGCCTGGAGATTCCAGAAACTCCAGCTCATCTGCGAGCAAATGAGGGGGCTGGGTGTACACCAGCAGCAGCATGAACCCTCTCCAGCCCAGGCGCATCCATCCTTCCCCCAAGAGCTGCCCAGTGACCCCCAGACCAAATCCAAAAGCCACCAGCCTGCTGCCCCAACACTCCTCAGTGACAAATGTACAAGGTGCAGCCGTCAGACACGCTGGAGCGTCCTGCCCACCAGTTCTCCCACCCGATCCTTCTTGAACATAGAAAGTACATCTGGAAACTGGTCTTGGATTCTAGACCCAGCCTGTCAGAGCAGGGACAACGGCTGCCTGTTCACATCATTCTCCAAGGAATGTTTCATCTTCTCTTTTAGGTAATATTCAGAGGAAGCTTCCCAGGTGGTTCAGTGATAAAGAATCCACCTGCCAATGCAGGAGATACAGAAGAGGGCTTGATCCCTGGGTCAGGAAGATTCCCTGGAGGAGGGCGTGGCAACCCACTCCAGTATGCTTGCCTGGAGAATTCCATGGACAGAGGAGCCTGGCGGGCTACAGTCCATGGGGTCGCACAGAGTCAGACATGACTGAGCGACTAAACAACAACACTTAAGAGGACAATACGCCTGCTGCTTGTCAGTAAGAGCAAACAGGTTTTCAAAGGTAGAGGCAGCAGAGTGTATCTATTTTGTTTCCTCTCTAGAAACGCTTCTACGGGCAGTAGGCAAATGGCCAGTGAGGGAGACCAGCATGGAGACAGCGAGCAACCAGCACACTGCAAGGGACAAGAGGCACCCGGAGCTGGGCCAGAGGATGGAATGACCTACTGCCTGAACTGGAGTGGGTAGACGGGAGATAATCCTCCACTTTTCTAGAAGTGGAAAACTATCAATACTGTGAGAAACAGTTCCATAATAAAACGTTGAACAAAAAGGTAGGAAGAGGGAGGTACAAGCTGGCACACTTGAGTGTACCCAGCAGTATCGACAGGCTGGTCTGTGCGGTCTGTGCTGTCCAGAACAACAGCCACCAGCCAAAGCAGTGACTGTAATTTAATTAGTTTTACGAAATTCAAATCTTATTTCTGCCGTCACGCAAGCCACGTCGCACGCACTCCGCAGTCACTGTCGTGGGGGCTGCTTTGCAAGCACACTCGGGGACTGATCACTCCCAGCCCAACAGGAAGGACGGGGCAGTCCTGTTTACATGGAGAGGAGTCAGGAAAGGAAGGAATCAAGGCGGAATCCTCGATTTGGGGTCTGAGTATCAGAGAACAGTGATACCATCAACTGAGCTGAGAGGGCCTGGGAGAAAAGCGGATTTGCGGCTCTCCTTTCGGACGAGCCAGGTTTTAGATGATGACTACACAGCTAAACAGATGGGAGGCTTGCCGCTGGGTGGGCAGGGGGGCAGTCCAGGTGGGGAACCGAATCTGCCACCATGAGTGCACAGACGGAAAGAGGTGAGAGTCTTCCAGAGAAAGAGCCAGGACAGACAAGGGCGGAAGACAGAGCCCTTGGTCCCCAACACCAGACACCAGGGGCAGGGGGGAGCCAGGGAGACCCAGGGGGCAGGAAAAGCAAGAGAACTGGGGAGAAGGGAGGGGAGTCAGGGCTTCAAGAGGAAGGAGGGCTGCCTCTGATCAGCACAGCTACCCGCGGGTGAGAGGAGGTCAGGGCGCTGACCACCGGGCCTGGCAGCAGAGACCTCAGGTGACCTGGGATGAGCAGGAATGGATTAAAGCAGGGAAGAGGTGAGAAGCTGGCAGCCCCAGGTACAGCCCACTCTTCCAGGAAGTCTGATGTACAAGGACACAGCAGATCAGGGCAGCAGCAGATGGGATGAGCCGAGGGCGGGACTCTGGCCTTTAACACACACAGTCAGGAAGGCGTGTCTGTATGCCGATGGAGATGATCCAAGGGAGAGAGAAAAACTGAAAACCTCCAAGACAGGGCCCAGAGAGGCTGGGCATGGGTGAGGTTCAGGCACGTGGGTGGGGCTGACTTGAGACACAGGGACTGCAGACAAGCCCGTGGAGTTGACCCAGGAGGTCCCTGGAGCGAACTCAACACTTGCTCATCCATCACCCACCCAGCAAGGGCTGGTCACCTTCATACTCACCCGTTCCACTTTATCCCTAGTGGTCCAGGGTTCAAATGGACTAATTTCAAAGAGCCGACCGACCCATCTGGAAGAGGAACGAACAGGGCACATGTGATGAGCATCTCTGCTCCCTGTTCACGCCAGACACGGCATGCTGCCAGGGAGCCGGGAAGTCACTGAGTGTGTTTAAAGAAACTAACGAGCACCCAAACCTCCTGGCTCCCAGCCTGGGAGGTCACCTCTCCTTTCAAGCTGCCCGCCTGCCTGCCTGCCTCACGGCCAGCTCTCCCTGGTCTCACCAAAGGGACAGTGACTCAGGAAAACCAAGAGAGAGTGCAGCCGCCCCGTCCACAAGACAAACAAAACAGATGCACTGTTGAGTGAGCCTGTCAAATTCAATCAGAGTTAAGCCCCAGATATTCAGATATGCTTCTGTTGAGGGGCGAGGCAGGCATTGTGCAAGATAGAAGCCTGAGCCTTAAGGCAGGCGCCCTGAGGATCCAGCAGATCCAAAAGTGAGGAGACGCCTAAGATCTAGGGTTTAAATCAGGAAGCCAAGAGAAAACCCAGACGAGAAGGCCACCGGCCTCCTCGGTGCCATCTCTTCATCCTACTGAAACCTGGGGGATTCCTCATCTGTCACCTGAGCTCCTGTCTCCTATGTCCTTGGGATAAGGCATCCTGGGGGCCCCACGTCCCACAGAGGACTGGAGGCGGAGCAAGGAGCATGTGCCCCAGGGGCAGCCATAGGGTCGGCTCTGCTCCAGTCTGCTTGTCCTAAGGGGCCTTTATGCAAAAAGTCAGTGAACCCAGGCGTCTGCTGCCTTTTAAAAGCCTGAAAAACATCATTCCAATGGGAGGTAAGAAATAAATGAAAAGAAAGCTGAAGACAGGTCAAAAGTTCTCTAAGAACTCAGCAAGCCTTAGATTCTGTCCAACTTGCTTCACTGGCAAAAAGGACAGTTTTGGCTTAAAACAAAAACAAAACAAAAAAACAACTAAAAAAACACGGCTTACAATCCTCCAACTCTGTGCCCTGGTTCTATGCTAACACATCAACGAATCTTACCACCACACTGCCTTCTAATTTTCTATTTTTCTGACACATGTTAGTGTATGGGCTTTTTGAGGGTTTCCTGTTATCAATCTCTGGCAAATTGGATGTGAAAGTGTCCCAAACCATGACCTCAGTGTGTGACATGATCATTCCAAGGTGCTAAACCTGCAGAGTGCTTCCCTGGTAGCTCAGGGGTAAAGGACCCGCCTGCCAACGTGGGAGATGTGGGCTTGATCCCTGGGTCAGGAAGATGCCCTGGAGAAGGGTATGGCTACCCACTCCTGGGCAAGTGGATAAAACAGGGAAACCTAACTGCTCCTTTATACAATCTGCCAAGCAAGACTGCCAATTACACCCAGGACTTCTAGTGGGAGAATGTGAAGATCTACAGATTCCATCTTCCACCACGGTGTTTATTCACCCATGAAGCCACATCCCTTTCTTAAGCTCCTCTGGTTCTTTCCCAGATGGGTATCAAAAAGGAGTCAGGAGCCCCTCCTGGTTAGAGATTCTGAGATTTCACCTCAAGGGACACACTCCCTATAACCCTTGGGGGGAGTATCACAAAGGGAAGTATCTGGTTAGCTCTTTTCTAGAAGCACAAAAAACATCACTTTACTTACCGATAGGCAAAGTGTGGCAAAGGGTACGGCAGGAAGGGCCTGTGAGCCACAGCAAAGACGTACTGCACGAGGTCGAAGAGCAGGTACCGATTGGGCCTATGAACAGAAGGGTCACAGTTCTCCAGATTACCTGCTCCTCACACACTTCTGTTTTTAGTTTAACAAGATAACATTATTCTTGCGAAAATGGAAAACATGTATGTCCTATAGGAAATACAGATTAGCACAAGGAAAAACCATCTGCCTAAGAGGAAGCTAATAAACTTAACATATCCTTCTTATCCCTTATTCATTTTCTGCTTTTATAAATGTAAAATTACACAGGTCATCCTATTCCGTAATGTCTTTTTCATTTAACATCAAACCCCATCATTCTGAGTTCCATTATCTGTGACTCAGAATGATCTAAGTGTCTCTGCTCACAGAGAAAGGTACACTGAAGGCTGCGTCCTTCCAGCTTGGATCGCACGGCTCAGCACCACAGTCACTCCTCCGCACATGTCCTGACAAAACCTCATCCCTCGGCTCCTCTCCCATCCTTGCAGAGCAAAACCCTTCTCTGGTTAATCCAAGTATCTGCACCTGAGCCCCCAGCAAGACAGAGTTGCAGAGAACATACTCCTGGGCCTCCCCTTATATTTCTGATCACGAGCTTCAAGGAGAAACTCGGCTCTGCTCTGCGGTCCTATTGGGTGCTCCTGGGGTGGGGGGTGCTCTTTCCCTCTTTTCTCAGGGGGTGCCTCCTATCTTCCTCTCCATCCTCAAATTTTCCATATACCTCTCTCTGCCACCCCATTCTGCCTTTTAGCTGATGATCTTGTTATTTCATCCCTACTTAATGATGCCTTATGAAGCACAAACGTTTTTAATTTCAGTGAAGTCTAATTTATCCACTTGTGTCTTTGGTGGAGTATGCTTCTGATGTCACATCTACAACATCTCTGCCTAACCCCAGGTCCAAATGTTCCTTCCAAAAGTTTTCTAGCTTAACCCTTACAGTTAGGTCTCTGGTCTACTTTGAGTTAACTTTTTCACATATGGGGTGAAATCAGCATCTGTGGCGTCTTTCTGCATGTGGATAATACCATCTGTTGAAAAGATGATTACTTTCCCCATTGCAGTGTCATGGCGCCTCTTCAAAAACCCACTGTCCGTAAACGTGGAGTCTGGTTTCCAGACTATCAGTTCTGTTATCTGACCCACACGTCTATTCTTATGCCAGTGTCACACTGTTTTGATAATTGGAGCTTTCGAGTAAGTTCTGAAATTGGAAAGCTTAAGTGCTCCAAGTTTATTTCTCTTGGTCAAAATGGTTTCTGCTATGGTGGGTCTTTTGTATTTCCATATATATTTAGAATGAATTTGTCAATTTCTGCAAAAAAAAAAAAAAAAAAAGAACCTGCTTGAAATTTGGTAACATCAAGTTGAATACACAGATCAATTTGGGGAAAATTGCCACTTTAACAATATCGACTCTTCCAACCCAAGAATACACAATGTCTTTCCATTTATTTTGGTTTTCCTTCATTTTCCTCCTCAATGCTACGTAATTTTCAGTATACAAGCCTTGTGTTTCTTTTGTTAAATTTATACACAGGTGTTTTATTCTTTTTGATGGCATTGTAAATAAACTTATTTTATGTATTTTCAAGTTGTTCATTTTTGAAAAAGGCAACAAATAAGCCTGTGAGTGACATGTCTAGAAATTACTGTTGTTGTAAGTCATAATCCTTTTATTTTAATAGGCTGTACGATCTTAAAGTCTAACTCCAGTCACTTACCCAACAAAGGCAAAAGTTTTCCCTTTGGCATCTGGGTCTTTAATTGCATTAATAATTCCTTTGGTGACATCCACATCTACAAGAAATTATAACACGTTTCAGTAATTGCTGAAAGAGAGAACAACAGAGATGTGGGAGAGAATTTTAAAAAGGGAGGGAAGAAGGAGAGCAAGCCACATCAATCACCACAAAATAATGCAATTAAAATGACATCACTGTCTGCTTTCAGAAAACTCCTAGAAGCCACTTCTCAAGGACTCAAATCAGCTCCATGTGGAAGGGTCACCAAAATCAACACTTTCTCCAGTGGGAGCATGTTTATCTCCAGGCCGTGCCCAGGCCTGTCCCACCGGCTCCAATCTCACCCCATCATCATCCTCCTTCTCTTCCTTGTCTGTCACGCGCTGTCACAAACCATGAGGCTGAACCACATGGAACACTCACTATTCTACCATTTTGACTTTTAGAATAATCTTATGATATATATGTAGGGCTTCCCTGGTGGCTCAGAGGTTAAAGCATCTGCCTGCAATGTGGGAGACCTGGGTTCGATCCCTGGGTGGGGAAGATTCTCTGGAGAAGGAAATGGCAACCCACTCCAGTATTCTTGCCTGGAAAATCCCCTGGAGGAGGAGCCTGGTGGGCTACAGTCCATGCGGTCGCAGAGTCAGACATGACTGAGCGACTTCACTTTCACTTCACTTATGATATGTAATAATATATGGTATACATATAACATAATAATCCATATGATATCAGACCCCACAGTTTTCACTGGGGGTGATTGGGGCCCCCAGGAGTCTCAGGCAGATGCCTGGAGAGTTTTAATCGACAGTTTGCGGGGGAGCTACTGCCATCTGGTGGCTGGAGGCCGTTCCACAGCAGCCCCACAACAAAGCATAATCGGCCCCCAGAAAGTGCAGTGTTCCAGCTGAGAAACGCTGGTTCATCACCACACGGAATCCACGCGGCTCTCACCTCTGCTCCCTGAAATCTGGGCCCCTCTGCCGGGGCCACTCCACCCCACCCACTGCGTTTGAACAGTTGTGAGTCATCTTCAGGGTCTCCCCTAAGATGTCACTTCCTTGGAGGCCTTCCTTGACCTCCAAATTTGTCCTCTGCCGTACCCTCCCTGTCAGCACTTGTCACACTGCCCGACAACTACCATGCTGACCTGCCCCTGACTGGGGCCAGCGTGAGGCAGCACGCATCCGTGTCTTCACAGGTATGCCCAGAGACACTGTGAATAGCCCAGTGATATTCCTCAAGACACTTCTCTTGAGTGAATGAACAGGTGAAAATGCACAGGGTACCTGGACCTCTCAGGTACACTGAGAAATAGTCAGTCAGTCAAAGCAATCTGACAGAGACAAAAATGTCAGAACTTACAGAATTAGGATAAAACCTGAAAACCGATCACTTGAATCTTGAATTTGGCCAAAGCTCCTTTATCCAGGG
This sequence comes from Madoqua kirkii, assembly GCA_006408675.1. Lineage (NCBI taxonomy): Eukaryota > Metazoa > Chordata > Mammalia > Artiodactyla > Bovidae > Madoqua > Madoqua kirkii. The sequence goes on from SJYC01100045.1 coordinate 16,046, forward strand.
TACTTACATATACTGGTTGTTTCACCGTCTTCTTGCCCAAGGAAATAAGAGGGACGCCACCAAACCAGCGGATATCTGGCAGAGCAAAGGCAACATCTTAGAAGGCCTCACCTGCCTGAAGAATCTCCATCTCTGGGTGTCCCGAGCTATTTTGCATAGTAAAGATAAATAAATGTAGCTGACTGTGCAGACGTTAACGATCTTATTAAGAGGCAGCTACCTTTATTTGTTCTTCACATAACAAACACAGGAAGTGAAAGGACGGTCAAACACTTGGGGACAGGAAGAACAGGAAAGAGGACCACGGCTTGGCTACCTGTCTGCCGCTCTGCACTGCTGGGCCACTCTCAAGGTGCAGCTCTCCCTGTGCCCCGTTCTAATCAACAGGCCAGCAACACAAGAAGCCCAGAGAAAGACGCAGGTGGAAACAGACGTGAAGTGTATGGGCCATGTGGCACCACAGATGCACAGAAAATGGATTTAATAGATGACGCCAAGACGGTCATTCACCTACTTGAAGGAAGAAAACCTACTTGCGAAATAATTGAGGAATCTGTCCTCTCTGCCAAAGATGTCAGCCGGCTTTATGATGGTGGCTTCTGGAAACGTCTCTCTCACTTCCTTCTCTCCAACAGCCTAGACAGCCAAATACAACAGAGCTCTGCAGTGAGTGAGTGAGACTTCCATCTTCCCACCACCAGAACGTCCTCCTGCTATCAGAGCACCACGGGCCCTTCCAGGTCACGTCTGCCTCCAGGCTAAGGGCATCCTATAACACTCGTTATAGGCACACCACCCCCCGACCCACCTTATGTGCAGTTTTGCATCCCACTTTGTTACCCACGGTCAACTGTAGCCTAAAAATACTAAATGGAAAATCCCAGAAATACTTGCTAAGTTTTTAAAGTGCCCGCTGCTCTCAGTGGTGTGGGGAAATCTCAGGTCCTCCTCCTCGGGCCTGCTGGCACATGAATCTCACATTATCACGAGAAGATGGGTGAACACAGTGAGCAGATGGAGCAACAGACAGGGTGAAGTGTTGCATTCACACCACTTCTATTACAAGCTATTATAAGGAAAGCTATGACCAGCTCAGACAGCATATTCAAAAGTAGAGACAATACTTTGCCAACAAAGGTCCGTCTAGTCAAGGCTATGGTTTCTCCAGTGGTCATGTATGGATGTGAGAGCTGGACTGTGGAGAAGGCTGAGTGCCGAAGAACTGATGCTTTTGAACTGCGGTGTTAAAGACTCTTGAGAGTCCCTTGGACTGCAAGGAGGTCCAACCAGTCCATCCTAAAGGAGATCAACCCTGGGTGTTCATTGGAAGGCCTGAAACTCCAATACTTTGGCCACCTCATGAGAAGAGTTGACTCATTGGAAAAGACCCTGATGCTGGGAGGGATAGAGGGCAGGAGGAGAAGGGGACGACCGAGGATGAGATGGCTGGATAATATCACTGACTCGACAGATGTGAGTTTAAGCAAGCTCCAGGAGTTGGTAATGGACAGGGAGGCCTGGCATGCTGCGATTCATGGGGTTGAAGAGTCGGACATGACTGAGCGACTGAACTAAACTGAACTGACTATAACTGCTCTTTTTTATTGTTACTGTTGTCAGTCTTTCTGTGCCTAATTTATACATGAAACTTGACCATATGTATGTATGTACAGGATAAGCAGAGCATCTACTAGATAGTTCTGTACCATCCTTGGTTTCAGGCAGCCACTGAGGGTCTGGGAATGCAATCCCGGCAGGAAGTGGGGGATTCATGCACACAGAATTTAAAAAGAAATGACACACGAAAGAGCCCTGCATCGTTTAGCTCTTGCTGGGCTTCTTTCCATACTGATTCCAGGGAAACTTATGCAGAAGAAGGAAGGAGAAAAATCAGAAGAGATTTTATTTCTGGCCTCCATTTTTCCTTCCAATCACAGATTCTCTGGTTTGTGTCAATTATGAGCAACCTGCCAGAGAAAGGAGGGCAGGGTGCAGGAGGCTACAGCAACGGAAGTGGCAGCAGGGCACGCCGGCCCAGAGGAGTGGGCACGAGGCCCCCTTCCTCGCCTCCTCTGCTGCGACACCCTCTCTCGGGATCCCTGTCCCTTCTGAGACAAGGCCCCTTGGTCAGTGTAGCTGTCAGCACCTCGCCTGGCCTTCCCTCCCACCCGTGCCTGCCAGGGATGGCATCAGAGCCCAGAGGACTCGGACCTCAGTTTCTTGAGTTTCTCAACTCCAAAAACCTCATCTTCACCCCACTCTCAACTTGGACGCCGAAGATCAGAGCATCCCCAAGCACCCCTCCTCTGAGCTGCTCTCTGCTGACAAGCTCCTGGGCTGCCAGCCTGCCTGTTCGCTGCTCTTCTGCTCCTGAGATTACCTGCCCAGGACCCCATCCATTGTTTCTGCCTTCCTCCATACCAACCCTCACTGACATCTGCTCTAGGCTAGAGTCCATAGCCCACTTCTGCCTTCACTCTCCTGACTTTGGGTTAAACCACTGCTATTTAAAAGTTTAATTATTATATTCTGAATTCGAGCAACAGAGTGAAAACCAGCTTCTCACAGATAGCTTTGAAATCCTGAGTCAGGTATTCTTAACCAATTCCCATTTTTTCCTTCCAGGAATGTTGATATTGAGGATGTTTTTATAAGATTCCCCAAGCTACTCAGCAACACCTGGTGCATGTGGAATTATTTTTATCAATGGATTAGAAACTAGATGTGAGCTAAGACCATGTCTCCCCAGCACCCACTATACAATGAAGCACACGGAAGGTGCTTAATAAGTGATTTGTTCAGTTAAAGATCACAGTGGATCCAACAGCTGGAGCCAGTGTCAAGGAACTCTGAGGTCCTTATCAGCCTGACCCCAAGCAGACCCCTCATGGCAGGAACCAAATGCTGAAGGCAGCTCCAGGCACCACAGCCCCTCCTGTGTCCCTACTGATAAAACGTCTCTGGTTACAGGCAGATTCCAAACCAGGCTGGTCCATCTCTAGGCACAACTGGGACCACGGTGGGGCTTCTGGGAGTCCAGGAAGGCTAACTACAATGTGAACAGCCATCTTCCCTTGCAGATATTTATCCTGTCACCCCAGCTTTCACATCACTCCTCCAAAGGCACAAGGCAGGACTATGCAGGGGTCAGAGAAAGAAAGACGGTCCTTGAGCTTTTCTAGGTGACACGGGTATGACTCTGGTACAGGAATCAGACTCTACCTTTTGTGTTTAGCCTGGAATTCTGTTATGCACTAAAAAACTTTACACTCTTGACCACAAGTAACAGGATGAGCCACCTATCTCTGCAGCCGCTTAGCACAGTTCCCTGCAAACAGAAGACACCCAACCACACCTCACCCACATGACAATCACACCCTGGACATAAGAACTAGAAATCCCCTAATTTTGGACACATGGTGAGAAACCTTTCTCACTTAACTCACGCGCCTAAGGGGTGAAGAAACCCCAGCTCTGTGAACTTCTTTCCAAATTGACTTGTCCTGTACCTTGTTTCTCAGATACTTAGAAGAGCTCTTAATATCAGCATTCAGATGTGAAACGTGAATAAATTTTTCAACTCCAGCTTCTTTGGACACTTGAGCGATGGCTTGGGGAATCTTGACAAAAACATCCTCAAAATCAAAGTTTCTGGAAGGAAAAAACAGGGGGTGGTTAAGAACACTTGACTTGGGATTGCAAAACTTTTTATGAAAAGCTGGTTTCCATATGATTGCTGGGATTCATAATAGTTAAGCTTTTAAATAGCAATGATTTAACCTGAAGTCAAAGGTAACAGTTGTTTTTTTTTTATTTTATTTTACAGGCCTGCTCACTGTCATCACCATACATAATGTCGATCAAACAGCATAGGTATTGTCCTCTGCCCTCAAGGCTCCCCAAGGCTGAGGCCCTTTAACAACGTCTGGCTGCACTGTTTGGGTGGGGAGCGGGGAAGTGCTGGGTGCTGGATGGGAAATCATTTCTTATTCCTGGGCCTTTGTTTCCCTCAGAGGGGAAAAAAGGAAACGTAAAAAAAAAAAAATACATCACTCACCAATTTGATGCAATAACATACACTAAGTGCCTGCTCTGTACAAAGGGCTGTGATAGTCATCTCGGGGGCTAATAAGGCTGAATAAGGCCCGCAAGTCATCAGAGAACTTAAAAATATGTGACATCTTAAATACATCTAAGTTAAACTCTCACAAGTGCAGAGAAAGGGGCATAAACAAAGAGCCGCGGAACCACAGGATTAAAACCCCTTTGGCTACGTGCTTGAAACTGTCACAACATTGTTAATCGGCTATAGCTCAATACAAAATAAAAAGTTAAAAAAAAAACCCACAACCTTACCTGTTGATAAACAACACACACAGGGGCTAAAAATCACTTTCAAACAGGCACTCATGCTATCCTTGATTAACAACATGGAGAACAGACTGAGAACATCGCTCACATTAGAAAAACCAGTGTGTAGCCTTTGGTCTGGGGAACAGGAAAACCCTCCTTCCTATCCCATCCCAGCTGGAAAGATCCAAACACAGGACCCACGGTGGGGAGGCTGGCAAGGTGACGACACCCACTGCGCTCGCACAGCTTATCCTGGATTTTCATGAGCAGCATGTCACAGTGTCTGCACACTGGACTCACCACCAGCTAAGGCCCCAGCTGGGGGGTCGGGGTGTGTGGGAAGAAAGGAGGGGCCAAGTGGGGAGGGTGGCCCCTGGGTGTGAAAAGGCTGTTCAATCAACACTGATGAACTACCTAAAAATGTCACAGCTACAATTCCTGGCATGTTACGTGCTCAGGAAACGTCCACTGAGCCCTCAGCCCGTCTGCAAAGAAGAGACAGGAGGCCAAGACTCACTTGGTCTCCCACTCTCGCCCGACCAGATTGATGACCACGTTGCTGTGTTCCACGGCTCTTCGGATTGAGTCTTTGTCTCTCCCGTTCCAGTCCTGTAACACAAACGTTTTTTAAAAGAGGAGAGTGTGTCAGTGGAGAGCGCAGGCCCAGACAGGATGATGAAAGAGAAGTCAGCTATGTGAGCAGCTGAGCCAGGCACCCAGGCCCTGAGTGTTTCTCCACACAAGCTGTGGGCACTGGGACAGCATAGTTCTGCGTGGAAAGGACCATCCTGTGCACTCGAGGCTCTCAGCATCCCAGGTCCCCACCTAATAAACCATATGGACTCCAGTCACGTGATAACCAAAAAATGCCACACATTTTTCACTGCTCCCTTGCAGGCTCTCCCCACCCTACCCCGCTGCCCTGCCCTCCTGGCAACTATTGGCCTAAAGGACGAACCTGAAGGCTGCAGAGTAACAACACTGAATGCTCAAGGAAGAGGTGTTTCAAGTAATGTCTATGCAAAGCTAGCCAGGTTATAAACCACCCTGTTTGTAATCTTCTCTGCCTAGAGAAACACTGTTCAGGAGAAATGTAACATGAGGAACACATGTAATTCTGGTTTTTCTATTAGCCTCATTTAAAAGAATGAAAAGAAACAGGAGAAATTCATTTTAATAATTTACCTTATTGAACCCAACATACTCAAAATACTATTTCAATATGTGATAAATGTGAAAAATTACTAACAATATATTGACTAGTATTGCCTTAGAACCAAGTCTTTCGTTTACGGCATACCTCAATCCAGACCAAATGACATTTCAAGGGCTCAGGAGCCAATGTGGCCAAAGGTTATTGTCCAGCATGTGTTAAGAGCAGGGGCTGGCAAACCATGACCGCAGGCAAATCCAGTCTGCAACCTAACTTTATAAATAAAGTTTTATCGGAATACTGCCACTCCCATTTGTTCACACACTGCCTATGGCTGTTTGGGGGGCCTCCTAGGTGGCTCAGTGGTAAAGAACCCTCCTGCCAGTGCAGGAGATGCAGGTCAATCTCTGGGTCGGGAAAATCCCCTGGAAAAGGAAATGATGATGCATTCCAGTACTCTTGCCTGGGAAATTCCACAGACAGAGGAGCCTGGCGGGACACAGTCCATGGCGTCGCAAAGGGCAGACATGACTTAGCGACTAAGCACGCGCAAGTGGCTGCTTTCAAACTACAAGCGCAGAGGTGGGTAATCACGACCTGCAAAGCTTAAACTATCTCCTGTCTGGTTCGTTAGGGAAAAAAGTCTTCTAAGCGCTGGACTAGGGTTTACAAGAATGGCCTGTGAATGGAGGACGCCCTTGGTCCACTTTGGCAGGAAACTGCTGCTCGGTTATACTGCCTCTCTCTCCCAGAAATGACCTTAGCAGTTTACATTAGTCGGCTCCAATGATCAGTAACCCGGGCTCTCACCATAAAGATGATCTGGCCCAGGTCACCCATGGGACGAAGGTGCATGGTGTCATACGGCTCACACCGGTAGGGGACAATCACCTGGGACCCCATGCGACCTAGAAAAGAACAGGTTGAAGCAAGGCTCAGCGCCAACGTAACACAATCACATTATACGCAGTGGCTGTGTGAGCGTCTCAGCTCTAGTATGGCTGTTGTTGTTCTTCAGTCGCTCCGTTGTGTCCGACTCTCTGCCACCCCATGGACTGCAGCACGCCAGGCCTCCCTGTCCTTCACCAGCTCCCGGAGCTTGCTCAAACTCGTGCCCATTGAGTCGGTGACGGCATCCAACCATCTCGTCCTGTCATGCCCTCCTCCTGCCTTCAACCTTTCCCAGCATCAGGGTCTTTTCTAATGAGCTGGCTCTTTGCATCAGTTGGCCAAAGCACTGGAGCTTCAGTTTCATCATCCGTCCTTACAATGAATATTCTAGTATGATACATGAATCACTTCTATGCTTAATTTAAAAAATATATTTTGCCATTATGCTCGAGATGTCATAGGGCTTCCCAAGTGGTGTAGCAGTAAAGAACCCACCTGCCAAATCAGGAGACACAAGAGACAAGGGTTTGATCCCTGGGTGGGGAAGATCCCCTGGAGAAGGGCAGGGCAACCCACTCCAGTATTCTTGCCTGGGAAATCTCATGGACAGAGGCCTAAGGGCTACAATCCATGGGGTTGCAAAGAGTCAGACAGACAGAGCACATAGTAGCAACAGAGATATTATAACTTTTCAGAGTTCCCTATTTCTGTATTAACGTCCTGTACAAGAAGTCTGCGCCTGCTCTGAATGTACAGGAGTCCAAAACTACATAAATCTAAGATACGAGGAATTCAAAACACTGTGACAATGAAAAGAAACAGAACTCACAGCTTCTCAGTAGATAAACATAATAGAGAGCTTTGGAGTTTGTTGAACTTGAGGAACTTGACTTACCAAGGTGGTTGACGACATAGCGGCCCAGGAATCCTGTTGCTCCGAACACAGTGGCCACAATACCACTGACAGAGGAACGCCCGCCTTTGCCATGTGGTATGACTGCATGGTGACGCTGGCGCTGGGGTGGGCTGCGAAACACAGAGGCGGCTAGGGCAGGAACAGAAGAGCCTTGAAGAAAACCCAGAACGCACAGAAAAGTGACCACGCAGACAAAGAGCTTCCCTTCCTGGAAACACAACATTCTTTTGCTCTCAGTATTTTCACTTACTTAGGTAACAGCACAAAGTTAACTTCTGAATTACAAGTTATAACTGAAGTGCCAGCTGCAACAATAGATACAAATGACCGCAACAAAGAATCCACAGGACATAAGGAAACTGTATAAAGATTAGAACACAAACTCCCTGTCCTATAGGCTATAGTTTACCTAGAAAGATAAATCAGCATATGAAAAATAATAAGCAATTACAAATTAAGAGGGTATAAATCTCCCCATGAAAGGAGCAGAAAGAATGCAAACTAAAGGCACCATAAGTTAGACGACCTTGAGGAAGGATTCCTGAATAAAGCATTCTGAGAAAGGTTTGAGGGAGTAACGACAGAAAAGATATATTTTCACGTCAAACACCTAACACATCTAACAATGCAGGAGTAGAAATGAATAAGCCCGGCACAGGGAGCAAAAGACGCGCCTGGAGCAGACGGTGAAGCTGAGGATGGATGAAAGCAGAGCCGGTGATGTGGGCTGGAGGCAGAGATAAAGGATGATTTTTTTTTTAAGAGTGCAATTCAGACTGTACCTTTAGTAAAACACTACTGAAAATCATCCAAAGTTGAGGAGTAAGCCACTAAGAAAGTAAGGCTGTGTCTGCTTACTAGAGATGACTGCCCAGAAACCAGTTTTTCCTTATCCAAAAGTGTGGAATTGGAGAAAGAGCCCAGCTTACCAGACAGGTACTGAAACCACAGACATTAAAAACAAACACTGCAGATCAGACACATACTAGTAACAAAATAATAACATCTAAATAACACCCAAACTTACAGAGGCATCCGGCATCCCTCTTAGGTATTATTTTATTTCACATTATCTTTACTGCCACTTTGTAGACCAGAAAACCACAGCTTGGAGAGGTGCTGTGCCTAAACCAAAGAGCCAGCAAAGGAGATTGAAAAAGAGAGAAAACAAAAGAAAATGGTAATCCAGAAGTCAAATGAAGAAAGTGATGGATGGAGAGAATAGTTAACGCTATCAAATCCTGCTGAAAAGGGAAATAAGCAGAGGGCAGATAGTTAGGATCTAGAAGATGTTGACTCTAAGTGGCCTGAAGAAGATCAATTTTTCTGGAGTAGGAATGCAGTGGGGAGATCCTAAGAGGAGTATTGAAAATTCTTCTTGGAGGATGCGGTGTAATGGGACTAAGAAAAACAGGACTAGAGGAACAAGAAGACAAGGAAGGGTTTAACATGAGCTATTATACCCTATTTATATGCTAACAGAAAACCCCCAGCAGAGGGAAAATGTCAGTGACCCAGGAGAGGGAAAAAGAGGTAAGGGAGGAAGAGACCAAAGGCCAAGGGAGGGAGCTGACCGGCCTTCCATCAGACCAGGAGAAGCTCATCCACTGTAAGAGGAGGGAGAGCAGAGAATCACCCCAGCTCAGCCCTCAGATTTTTACAGTGGGGAAAAGACGGTTCCCATCTGATTCCTTCGCATCCTCTGTAAAGCTGAGAATAGGGCAGGAGCACATGCTAGCAGTCTTAGGAGACTGGCAACATCAACTAGTCATATGGAGAAAGGGAAAGCAAATTTCCTAGAAAAATATGTTGGAAATTAACTTGAGATTTTTATTCATGAATTTAAAATAAGAACAGTCAATTCACGTGGACTGTTCCTTAGCTCAGCTCTCCACTGCTCGGGGGCAGGGAGGAAACATGTAGAAACCTTGATTTAATCAGCTTTGATTTTTTTTTTTTTCCTTTTATGACAAAGGGATACAGACTGGGGAGTTGAGAATGTATGAAAGGGAATGATCAGAATAATGAGTAAGGAAGTTTAGGCAGGTTCTTTACCACTAGCGCCACCTAGGGTCCTCCACAAACACAAGTTATTACCCTCTGACTCCAGACTCTCCATTTCCTTCCATTTACTGGGAACACCATCAGGGAAATAATATTCTTTATTCATCAAACCTACTTTGGCTTCCTACTTAATATCTAAACCAATAGTGTCCAAACACATTTGCTGGCACACTGCATTAGTGTTTTTGTTTAAAGTATCATTTGTAAATTACATGCACCTTCTATGTAGCTCCAATATGTTATACATGTTATGCAATATATACGAAAGCACTTAGAAAAGTGTCTGGTATATAGTTTGAACTATGTATTAGGTATTACTATTACAGAAAGCTTTTTTTTTTAAGTCCTAATACTGTATTTTTATATATCATTGGTTCCTCTTACAAAACCCATTTGGATGACTACTGGTCTACATTCTGCTTGGCTTTCAAAGGTCTCCATTATTTGATTCCATCTAATGGGGATTCCCAGGTAGCACCAGTGGTAAAGAACCTTTTTACCAATGCAGGAGACGTAAGAGACAAGGATTCGATCCCTGGGCTGGGAAGTTACCCTGGAGGAGGGCATGGCAAGCCACTCCCAAATCTTGCCTGTGAAATCTCATGGACAGAGGAGCCTGGCGGGCTGCAGGCCATGGGGTCACAAAGAGTCAGACACAACAGAGGCAACTTGGCACACATGCCAAGGAGGTATTCAACCTCCTTTCCTACTGTTTCAGATCTTCAGGAAGTCATTTCACTGCCTCCAAAGAAGGCATCCTGCTTCCCTTCTCATCCCCTTGTCCTTGCCAGTGCCAGGAAAAAGCCCAACCCCTCTGACTCTCCAGATCATAACAGCTCTAAACAAACAAAAATTAGTGGAAGTATTGAAATTCTCCACAAGCCTTCCAATTTTCCCTCCCAATTTCAGATGATCTAAGTGAAAGTGAAGTCGTTCAGTCGTGTCTGACTCTTTGTGACCCCATGAACTGCATAGCTCACCAGGCTCCCCTGTCCATGCGATTTTCTCCCAGCAAGAATACTGGAGTGGGTTGCCATTTAATCTCTCCCTTTTCTGACTTCCTCTGGTACTTAACTGTCTCTCTGCATTTCACTGTGTTTTACACAGTTCTGTAGTGTTTTGATTACGTTACACACTAGACTGAACTCTCCAGAGTTTACTCAAAAGCTTACTTTACCAGAGACAACAAAGCAGAGTGGTAAAGAGTATAAGGTACAGCATCAGTTAGGGAAAAAAATGAGCTAAAGAAATGTATGCAAATGTCTATGACTGTGGTTAGCCGATAGCAGGTACTCAATAAACTGCAGTTATTTGATTCACAACCTACATTATGTGACACCAACGTAACCGTTTAACAAGACCCAGAAAATGTCTCTGGAAAGAAGTCAGGCTAAGAAACCATTCATTGTAAATGGTGTGCACCAAACACCTGCCCAGTGGTGTGGAGTTGTTCTACCCAAGATGGAAAATGAAAAGGAATCCCCCAAATACTGCTGCTCTCAAATTAGCTGAGCATTAGAACTACCCGTGGAGCTTTTTAAAATGTAAGGTGGAAGAAGCCAGTCTCAAAAGTTCTGATTCAACAGCTCTTCAGTGAGTCCCTATTTCTGTTTAGTATTATAAAGCTCTAAGAAAGATTCTGACATGCACCTAATTTTGAGAGCAAATGATATTCTGTAATAACTGAAATACACAATGGGAAAATGCAATTTTTGGAGACTGACACAGGGCATGTTTGTGAAGGATAGGAGAGTGAAATAATGACGAAGCTGTACTCTCAATTTCCTTGCTTTGCTAGTCTCTCTTAGTGAGTGGAAGAGCAAATGTGTGCTTTCAACTTGAGGACCATAGATCCATCAGAACAGAAGGGACAATAAACTCTACTTAGACAAATCTGAAGGTATTCCTTTATTCTTCTTCCTTTATTTTGATTTGGAAAAGTACTACAATAAATACTACTTGAATATTTGAATCTTCTAAGAAACTCCCCGATGTTGTGGTATGATCATTTCCACTGTCATACACAGAATCTGAAGTTAAGACTGATTCAGAGTTTTCACAAAGTCATAAAGTCAATCTTTCCTCCACTATCCCTTTTTTCCCCATCCATTTCAGATTCCTATCCTGCCCCTCAGAATTTCTTTTAAAAAAATACAATTTACTGTATATTGGAGTATAGTTGACTAACAATGCTGTGTTAGTTTCAGGTGTACAGCAAAGTGATTCAGTTATACATATACTTAAATCTATTCTTTTCAAACTCTCTTCCTATTTAGGCTGTTACAGAATGTGGAGCAGAGTTCTCTGCACTATACAGTACGTCCTTGTTGGTTGTGCTGTGCTTAGTCGCTCAGTTCTGTCAGACTCTGCGACCCCATGGACTATAGTCTGCCAGGCTACTCTGTCCATGGGGATTCTCCAGGCAAAAATACTGGATTGGGTTGCCATGCCCTTCTCCAAGGGATCTTCCCAACCCTGGATCGAACCCAGGTCTCCCACTTCGCAGGCGGATTCTCTGTCTGTCATCTGAGCCAGTCTGTGTTAAACACAGCAGTGTGTACATGTCAGTCCCAAACGCGCTAACTATCCCCCGCACCCATCCTTTCCCCTGGTAACCATAAGTTCCTTGTCTGTCTGTGAGTCTGTTTCTGTTTTGTAAATAAGTTCACCACTTACATTATTATTTTTTAGATTCTACATATAAACTATACCATAGGGCATGTCTCTTTCTCTGCCCAGTATTTCTTATAACACCAAAGTCAAGGCTTCAACGGCGGCTCAGTGGTAATGAATCCGCCTGCCAATGCAGGAGACACCCGAAACGCGAGTCCGATCCCTGGGTCGGAAAGATCAGCTGGAGAAGGGAATGGCGACCCATTCCACTATTCTTACCTGGAGAATCCCATGGACAGAGAAGCCTGGTGGACCATTTTTTTTTTTAAGAGTGCAATTCAGACTGTACCTTTAGTAAAACACTACTGAAAATCATCCAAAGTTGAGGAGTAAGCCACTAAGAAAGTAAGGCTGTGTCTGCTTACTAGAGATGACTGCCCAGAAACCAGTTTTTCCTTATCCAAAAGTGTGGAATTGGAGAAAGAGCCCAGCTTACCAGACAGGTACTGAAACCACAGACATTAAAAACAAACACTGCAGATCAGACACATACTAGTAACAAAATAATAACATCTAAATAACACCCAAACTTACAGAGGCATCCGGCATCCCTCTTAGGTATTATTTTATTTCACATTATCTTTACTGCCACTTTGTAGACCAGAAAACCACAGCTTGGAGAGGTGCTGTGCCTAAACCAAAGAGCCAGCAAAGGAGATTGAAAAAGAGAGAAAACAAAAGAAAATGGTAATCCAGAAGTCAAATGAAGAAAGTGATGGATGGAGAGAATAGTTAACGCTATCAAATCCTGCTGAAAAGGGAAATAAGCAGAGGGCAGATAGTTAGGATCTAGAAGATGTTGACTCTAAGTGGCCTGAAGAAGATCAATTTTTCTGGAGTAGGAATGCAGTGGGGAGATCCTAAGAGGAGTATTGAAAATTCTTCTTGGAGGATGCGGTGTAATGGGACTAAGAAAAACAGGACTAGAGGAACAAGAAGACAAGGAAGGGTTTAACATGAGCTATTATACCATATTTATATGCTAACAGAAAACCCCCAGCAGAGGGAAAACGTCAGTGACCCAGGAGAGGGAAAAAGAGGTAAGGGAGGAAGAGACCAAAGGCCAAGGGAGGGAGCTGACCGGCCTTCCATCAGACCAGGAGAAGCTCATCCACTGTAAGAGGAGGGAGAGCAGAGAATCACCCCAGCTCAGCCCTCAGATTTTTACAGTGGGGAAAAGATGGTTCCCATCTGATTCCTTCGCATCCTCTGTAAAGCTGAGAATAGGGCAGGAGCACATGCTAGCAGTCTTAGGAGACTGGCAACATCAACTAGTCATATGGAGAAAGGGAAAGCAAATTTCCTAGAAAATATGTTGGAAATTAACTTGAGATTTTTATTCATGAATTTAAAATAAGAACAGTCAATTCATGTGGACTGTTCCTTAGCTCAGCTCTCCACTGCTCGGGGGCAGGGAGGAAACATGTAGAAACCTTGATTTAATCAGCTTTGATTTTTTTTTTTTCTTTTATGACAAAGGGATACAGACTGGGGAGTTGAGAATGTATGAAAGGGAATGATCAGAATAATGAGTAAGGAAGTTAGGGCACAGGATAAAGACCAGAGCAAATAAAATCGGGAGAATTACCAGAGTCAAGGTATGAACATCTCCAAGGGAGTAAATGTGTACAAAGCATGTAGTACATTACCGCCCCAGCACACACGAAGCATTCCGTAACAGTTACTTTAACTTATTGATACTATTGCTGTGAAAATCCCCAGAAGATATGTTACACTCTTCTCACAGAGTTGTTTGTTTTTTCAACAATTACAGACTAAGCACTATTCAAGAAACTGTGTGACTAGCACAGTAAAAAAGACACAGTCCCTGGCTGCACAGAGCTTACATTTTAGAGGGCTGGCATGAACATTAGTACTAAATGGGTAAGGGCCTTGCACATGTATGTACCTTGCACATGTATGTACCGTGAGCTCTATATGCATGCTCACGGCTGCTCAGTAGCTCAGTCTGCCTGACCCCTGACTTTTCACCACTGTGGCCCGCCAGGCTCCTCTGTCCATGGACTCTCCGGGCCGGAATACTGGAATGGACTGCCATTTTCTCTTCCAGGGAATCTTCCTGACTCAGGGATCAAATCAGGGTCTCCTCTGCCTCCTGCACTGGCAGGCAGGTTCTTTACCACTAGCGCCACCTAGGGTCCTCCACAAACACAAGTTATTACCCTCTGACTCCAGACTCTCCATTTCCTTCCATTTACTGGGAACACCATCAGGGAAATAATATTCTTTATTCATCAAACCTACTTTGGCTTCCTACTTAATATCTAAACCAATAGTGTCCAAACACATTTGCTGGCACACTGCATTAGTGTTTTGTTTAAAGTATCATTTGTAAATTACATGCACCTTCTATGTAGCTCCAATATGTTATACATGTTATGCAATATATACGAAAGCACTTAGAAAAGTGTCTGGTATATAGTTTGAACTATGTATTAGGTATTACTATTACAGAAAGCTTTTTTTTTTAAGTCCTAATACTGTATTTTTATATATCATTGGTTCCTCTTACAAAACCCATTTGGATGACTACTGGTCTACATTCTGCTTGGCTTTCAAAGGTCTCCATTATTTGATTCCATCTAATGGGGATTCCCAGGTAGCACCAGTGGTAAAGAACCTTTTTACCAATGCAGGAGACGTAAGAGACAAGGATTCGATCCCTGGGCTGGGAAGTTACCCTGGAGGAGGGCATGGCAAGCCACTCCCAAATCTTGCCTGTGAAATCTCATGGACAGAGGAGCCTGGCGGGCTGCAGGCCATGGGGTCACAAAGAGTCAGACACAACAGAGGCAACTTGGCACACATGCCAAGGAGGTATTCAACCTCCTTTCCTACTGTTTCAGATCTTCAGGAAGTCATTTCACTGCCTCCAAAGAAGGCATCCTGCTTCCCTTCTCATCCCCTTGTCCTTGCCAGTGCCAGGAAAAAGCCCAACCCCTCTGACTCTCCAGATCATAACAGCTCTAAACAAACAAAAATTAGTGGAAGTATTGAAATTCTCCACAAGCCTTCCAATTTTCCCTCCCAATTTCAGATGATCTAAGTGAAAGTGAAGTCGTTCAGTCGTGTCTGACTCTTTGTGACCCCATGAACTGCATAGCTCACCAGGCTCCCCTGTCCATGCAATTTTCTCCAGGCAAGAATACTGGAGTGGGTTGCCATTTAATCTCTCCCTTTTCTGACTTCCTCTGGTACTTAACTGTCTCTCTGCATTTCACTGTGTTTTACACAGTTCTGTAGTGTTTTGATTACGTTACACACTAGACTGAACTTCTGTACTCTCAATTTCCTTGCTTTGCTAGTCTCTCTTAGTGAGTGGAAGAGCAAATGTGTGCTTTCAACTTGAGGACCATAGATCCATCAGAACAGAAGGGACAATAAACTCTACTTAGACAAATCTGAAGGTATTCCTTTATTCTTCTTCCTTTATTTTGATTTGGAAAAGTACTACAATAAATACTACTTGAATATATTGAATCTTCTAAGAAACTCCCCGATGTTGTGGTATGATCATTTCCACTGTCATACACAGAATCTGAAGTTAAGACTGATTCAGAGTTTTCACAAAGTCATAAAGTCAATCTTTCCTCCACTATCCCTTTTTTCCCCATCCATTTCAGATTCCTATCCTGCCCCTCAGAATTTCTTTTAAAAAAATACAATTTACTGTATATTGGAGTATAGTTGACTAACAATGCTGTGTTAGTTTCAGGTGTACAGCAAAGTGATTCAGTTATACATATACTTAAATCTATTCTTTTCAAACTCTCTTCCTATTTAGGCTGTTACAGAATGTGGAGCAGAGTTCTCTGCACTATACAGTACGTCCTTGTTGGTTGTGCTGTGCTTAGTCGCTCAGTTCTGTCAGACTCTGCGACCCCATGGACTATAGTCTGCCAGGCTACTCTGTCCATGGGGATTCTCCAGGCAAAAATACTGGATTGGGTTGCCATGCCCTTCTCCAAGGGATCTTCCCAACCCTGGATCGAACCCAGGTCTCCCACTTCGCAGGCGGATTCTCTGTCTGTCATCTGAGCCAGTCTGTGTTAAACACAGCAGTGTGTACATGTCAGTCCCAAACGCGCTAACTATCCCCCGCACCCATCCTTTCCCCTGGTAACCATAAGTTCCTTGTCTGTCTGTGAGTCTGTTTCTGTTTTGTAAATAAGTTCACCACTTACATTATTATTTTTTAGATTCTACATATAAACTATACCATAGGGCATGTCTCTTTCTCTGCCCAGTATTTCTTATAACACCAAAGTCAAGGCTTCAACGGCGGCTCAGTGGTAATGAATCCGCCTGCCAATGCAGGAGACACCCGAAACGCGAGTCCGATCCCTGGGTCGGAAAGATCAGCTGGAGAAGGGAATGGCGACCCATTCCACTATTCTTACCTGGAGAATCCCATGGACAGAGAAGCCTGGTGGACCATAGTTCTTGGGGTCTCAAAAGAGTCGGACACAACTAAGCAACTTAAACAGCATCCTTAAAGCCGTATCAGTACTCTGAGTCTCTCTCTTTTCTCCTCTTCCCTTCGCGTCGCTCACGTTCTCTCCGCAAAGGCCCTTTCCCAAGGGCACAACTTAATATATGAGCTGGAGAAGGAGAGAGGAGAAACCGGACAGAGGCAGTTGCGGACCTACAAAAACCAGGGGGCCCAGGGACTCAGCCCGACCGCTGCAGCACGGCGCCACCCCCAAAACTTTAGATCTGCATCTCGGATTCCCCAACCGGGGCCGCCGTTCCCGGGGATACTTACGTGACATTGGCAGGACCCGGACAACTCGGGGGTGAACGGCGGCCGCCATCTTCTCCCAGAATCCCCGGCGGCCGGCGCTCCAGCCGACTACGGCTACCAGGCTGGGTCAAAAGCATCCTCCCGGCCATCTGCGCAGGCGCCAACCTGGAATGAAAGGGGCGAGTCGGCGGTTGGGGTGCACGGTGGCACAGAAGAGCGCGTAGGAAACCGCTGGAAGGGATTGAGGGATGTGAGGGAGACCGGGAGGAAAGGAGGAAAAAGAGAGGAGTCTTGAGATCGGAGTTCCATATCAGGAGCTGACCGTAAAGATGACGTCGGAGTATCGAGGAACCTGAAGTTCAGAGTAAACCACAGACCGAATCAAGGGCAGCAGCTCAGCTTCCCCAACTCTCAGTTCATCGCTCTCTGAAAGTGTCCGCTGGGGCGGCCCTTGAGCCCTGGAAGCTTTTCCAGGAGAGACCCGGGGCCCCGAGGACTGGAGGGGGCGGGGACGCGGAGAGAAAAGGTGAAGGAGAGAAATACACGTGAGGAAGGATGCCTTCGTGAAGTCCGAAGAGCAGGTTACGTCCCCCGGGGCCTTGGCTCTTGCTGTTCCCTTTTCCTGCGGCGTGTCACGAGCTCACGTCTCTGCTCGTGGATGACCTCGAAGACGACTTCTCTGACGTGTCCACCTGTGTTTTAAGTACTATGATTTACACAGCCCTTATCTCGCCCCCGACGTGAATCCAGGGATTCTTAACTTGGACTCTGACACAGGAGCGGGCTTCCAGAAGTCTGTGAACCTCCCGAAATGTCCTGTA
The DNA here is from genome assembly GCA_006408675.1 of Madoqua kirkii. Taxonomy (NCBI): domain Eukaryota; kingdom Metazoa; phylum Chordata; class Mammalia; order Artiodactyla; family Bovidae; genus Madoqua; species Madoqua kirkii. The sequence goes on from SJYC01100045.1 coordinate 33,682, forward strand.
AAAGTTAATAGGGCTTCCCCGGTGGCTCAGCGGTAGAGAATCCGCCTGCAATGCAAGAGACTCATAGGAGGCACAGGTTTGATTCCTCGGTTGGAGAAGCTCCCCTGGGGGAGGAAATGGCAACCCACCCCAGTATTCTTGCCTGGAGAATCCCCATGGATAGAGGATCCTGGCGGGCTACAGTCCATGGGGTCGCAAAGTCGGACATGACAGATGGTTTGCACACGCCATCTGCAGATTTTTCTAGGAAGAAACTCAAGATGACTCTCTAGAGCAACGGGTGTGTAATATTTTAATTGTGGATCCTTGGCAGAAAGTAGTATCTAGAGCTTGACAAAATTCCAGAAAGAGAAGATGAAGACTTGTGCTTTTAAATCCTTTCTTCATGGCAGCCTCTGAGACATCTACCTAGAGCGTATCATAAAACAAGCTCCTTTGGGTTTGGGGGAATCTTTCCAGACTTGGTCATTTCTTCAGTGCTTTGTGTTTTCAGGAAGAAAGGAGGGTGCCTTGCTAGGATGAACAAAAGACATCTAGTGAATGGAAATGGCTTGTTACTAGGTTTGCAAGGTTGGTTGGTCCCACTCTGCGTCACCCCCACCACTTAACTGACCTGTCATCTACCAAGTGAATTGGAAGAGGAAACTAACTTGATTATATCAAAAATGTTTCCTAATGCTGCAGTCTTATATTTCAATGGCCTCATCCTGCGTTCACTCAGCACTTAGATTTTGCTAATATTTGATTTTAGAGTCCATATGAATAGAAGCAGTTTCCTCTTTCTGGGAAATTGACAGATCCCACTGTCATCAGTCACAATCCTAACACCTGTGTTCTGTTGTCAAATATGTTTCATCTCCAAGTCAAACAGTGCCATGTATGCTCAATACTAGTTGAGCATGATGCTGTTGAAAGGTATCGACTTAAAAATCAGAATATTAGAGTCCAGTTCTAGCCTACCAGGTATGTGTGGTGAACTGGGTGAGGTTCTACACCTGCCTCCCTGTTTGGGGGAAAATGGATACACGTATATGTATGGCTGAGTCCCTTCACTATTCACCTGAAACTATCACAGTGTTAATCAGCTATACCCCAATACAAAATGTTCTTGGTGTTAAGAAAATAAAAATTAAAGATTCGGCACTTGGCAAACAGGCAAAAGAACACCTGTCCTGTTTCTTCAAAACATTACTGTGAGGATCAGATGACACGGATGTGAAGGTGCCTTGTCAGCTACAAAGTGTCATACCTGTGCACATGCTTTCTTTTACATACCACTCAAGTGTCAGGATCATAGACTGTTAGAGCTGGAAGGGATCTTAGTGCTCTGGTAAAGAATCTGCCTGCCAGTGCAGGAGATACAAGAGACTCAGGTTCGATCCCTGGGTTGGGAAGATTCCCCTAGAGGAGAAAAGGGCGATCCACTCCAGTATCCTTGCCTGGAAAATCCCATGGACAGAAGAGCCTGAGGGTCTACAGTCCAAGGGGTCCCAAAGAGTTGGACATGACTGAGCATCTGAACAAACACACAGGATCACAGAGTGTCAGAGCTGGAAGGGTCCTTAAGAGATCAACAAACCCAATTTCTTTTAAAGGTAAAGAAACTGAAACATAAGATAAAAGGTTATCAGTACATAACTTTGTTGAAGGAAGCTTGTTTGAAGGAAGCTTGTAACAAACCAGTAAGTTATTTTTAAATTCATTAACAATTTTAATCTTTACCCTATCACCTTGCTCAGAGAGTCATTAAGCGTACCTAAGGTATAACATTCCAAAGAGAATGTACAACTAACAAAGTCTCCTCAAGCCTAGAAATTTGCCAACTAAATGCTCTTGGACCAAAGCATTAATCTCAGTACTGTTTCTCAGGTCGAGAGTTGTAATGCTACTATATCTCTGACCTCAGATTTATTATAACCCAGAGGCAAACTATCTCAGAATGGTTTTTTTTTTTAATGAAAGAGGCTCGTAATTAAGAGTCTAAACTGGATCCCACAGAATGAAGTGATTCCATGGGCTTTGCATAAAAAATTTACTAGACTCTCAATTCCTTTTTTCTCTGCACCCATCTGGATATAATAATACCTAATACTTATTGTTCTTTTTAGTAGAATCCCTTGGCATAAACTATGCCTGCTGCTGCTGCTGCTGCTGCTGCTGCTAAGTCACTTCAGTTGTGTCCAACTCTGCATAACCCCATAGATGGCAGCCCACCAGGCTCCCCCATCCCTGGGATTCTCCAGGCAAGAACACTGGAGTGGGTTACCATTTCCTGCTCTAATGCATGAAAGTGAAAGTGAAGTCTCATGGACTGCAGCCTTCCAATACTGGAGTGGGGTGCCATTGCCTTCTCCAAAACTATGCATACCCCTCTCCTATGTGTGTATGCTCAGTCATGTCCAACTCTTTGTGACTCCATGGATTGTAACCCACCAGATTCCTTCCCAGGCAAGAATACTGAGTGGGTTGCCATTCTTTTCTCCAGGGTATCTTCCCGACACAGGGATGGAGCCTGGGTCTTCTGCATTGGCAGGTGGATTCTTTATCACTGAGCCAACCTGGGAAGCCCCTTCCCCCTCCTGTATTCCCTACCAAAAATTAGACACTTAAACAAGAAAATCAATCTGGAGAAAGCAAGTCCAGTTCTTCCAAATTAAGCATCAGGGCCTTGCAGTGTATCTTCACCCCTCCCCTTGTCTGATGATCACTCAGTTTCTGGTTGTGTCACCACTGTTGCTATAGAAGCAGTGATATCACCAGCTGTGATTCTGATGTCACTCTCCAGTCCCAGCAAGGGGGAGGTACATGGAAGGCTGGAGGAGGAAACAAGATCTTGAGCTGAGCACGAACATCCCAGCATCTTCGTTGACTTAAAAGTATCTTCTGGAGTCTTCTGTGGTTCACTCTTCCAGTGCCGCAGAGGTAGGAGATCCCACTGGAATGACGAGAGAGCCCATTTTCTGATCTTCTGTGGTTAAAATGGAGAAGTCAGTGACAAGGAATGGGTAACTCTTAACATTCAACCTCATCTCCCTCTTGTCCCAGTTAATGTCATGTCAGAATCTTCTGGAAATAAATGAGCCTCTCCTTCAGCACAATGATAGTAGATGGTAGCTACCTACCATCTTTGCTGTAAGTTTTAATTTTGTTTCAGATGGACTAGATCTCCTTGGCCATACTTTTGCAGACATGAGGGCGTCTGGTTTTCAATTTCATGATGTAACTGGAAGCTTGACTACCTCTGACTTTTCCTATTCATGTGTGGGCTATTCCAAAAGTTGAGGGTGGAGTAGATTTTTTTGTCTGTTTTTTTGTTCTATTTTTTCCAGCGCTCTAATAGCAAAATCAGATTAGTATTGCTCTGAGTCCCAATTCTCATCCACTTTCATCCTCTCTTATTTCTGACTCCTTGGCTAGACAACAATGAACTGGGGCAAAGCGGAATATATATAGCTATGTGGAGAAAACATCTGTACTAACAGGGCAATGGAGAGAGAAGTTATTAGCAAGGGGAAGTGAAAATATAGGAAATCCACAGGAAAGCTTTACACTGAATGGTATCACTGAGGAAAAGACACACACACACACACAGACTCACAGTCTTCTAATCCTTAATTTAAACAAAATAGCATGAGACTGATTTCATCAACAGCTACATTTATAGAGTGTCTATTGTATGCTTTGCATTTAGAGAAAAGGAATAAGAGAGAAAAATAAAACAATATATTCTTCCTTTTTTAAATTAGTAATAAAAAGTGGAACAGTAAATTTCAAAAACTTGATCAGATACATATCAGCTCTGCAAAAGCTTCACATACGCTGCCTGTAATTTGAGTATTTCTACAAGCTTAGGAACCTTGAGTAAACAGGAGCTCTTGCTTATGATGAACACAGGAAACATGTACTGAGATGGATCTGGGGTCTGGGATACAGCTCTGTAAACAAGCCCCTCTATTACTTATGCCTCCCTGGCTGGTGTTCATGGTTTGCACTCCTCAGTTATCACTGAGGTGATAATCACATTGACATTTTAAAAGAACGTTTTAGGTCAGGCCTTCTATTGTTCCATTGGGTCCCCGTATTGGCCATAAGAAAAATTCTTAGCTTCCAGAAGGTTGACCTGCAGAGCTGTAAATATCTCAATGAATCTATCGATTGGTTTTAATAGTCCCTTTATGGGTGTCAGTTTCCTTATCTTTAAAATGAGAGTGTTACAATAAATGATTCCCAAGGTCCATTTATCTTCACGTGTGTATAGTTAGCTTCTTTCCTCATCAAAGTTAATAGATAACAGCATCGTTTGTCTCATTTATTTTCCATTTAATTCCAGGATATTACTCACCCACTTTGAAGTTAGGAAATGGATGAATCCATTCATTAACTCAAATCTCTAGATTTTCCTTCTCTCTTTTCCATTTCATTATGAGACCTGTATGCATATTTAGAAGTCTGAATAGCACTACCATCAACAGGCATTTGAAGAAGGCGATGGCACCCCACTCCAGTACTCTTGCCTGGAAAATCCCATGAATGGAGGAGCCTGGTAGGCTGCAGTCCATGGGGTCGCTAGGAGTCAGACCCGATTGAGCGACTTCACTTTCGCTTTTCACTTTCACGCATTGAAGAAGGAAATGGCGACCCACTCCAGTGTTCTTGCCTGGAGAACCCAGGGACAGGGGAGCCTGGTGGGCTGCCATCTGTAGGGTTGCACAGAGTCGGACACAACTGAAGTGACTTAGCAGCAGCAGCAACAGGCATTTAAGTACCTTGTTATATACACTATTATCCAGGACAATTTATGCAATTTAAAGTCTGAACAACTTCATGGATGCAAACAAATATGCAGAGGATATAGAAAATAAAAACCTCTGGACATATGTAGGTGGAAGTGTTTGCTGAATCTATGTAACGAGTAAGTGTGAAATAAGTATAAGAGCACTTTTGAGATAATTGATTCATTTTTATATTGGGATAGGATATCCATTAATAAATCATTGTATAAATATTTATACCTTTGGTAAGTCCCTGGGGTGAGCATATTCTCAAAACAAGTCAAGCTTTGTGAAAGCCTTACCACTCTATCAAACTTGAACAAGTCATTTCTTTTTTCTCAGATTCTCCAGTTTAAGAAAGAAAAAAAAAATTGAGCTATCCAGAATTAGCAATAGGCAATATTCATATATATTCATTCAGCAAACAATTATAAGGAAGATAATTGATCTGGAAGCTGGTTTTGACATTACTTGTGAATTCCCTTTGTCACAAAAGGACTCATTTCTCCTGAATCTCAGAGAAGAACTTACGAAGTATTTTGAGATCCACGAACTCAGGGCACTTACTCTACATTCTAGCTACTGAACTTCTGACTTCCTGTTCAAGCCAAGTTTGAGATTAGGCTAAAAACTTTCAGTGTCCTTGTTGTTAAATAAGTCTGTCTGCCAATGATTGGAAAGTGGAGAATAACACTAGTTATTTCAGAAATAATTGGTCAGATGATAAAACCCTTGTTGTTGAAAGGTTATTGCTGAACCATGAAAAGACGCCTAGATTCTTGGCCTCTGGAGGAGAAGGATTCGATCCAGGGCCAGAGACGAGGCTTGATCGCTCAGAGCTTTTGTCCAATAGAGTTTTATTAAAGTATAAAAGGAATAGAGAAAGCTTCTGACATAGACATCAGAAGGGGCAGAAAGAGTACCCCCTTATTAGTGTTAGCAATGGAGTTATATACTCTCCAATTAGTTATTACAATATGTCAAAAGAATGTCTGGAGGTTGTAAAGGCCTCACTAGACCTACTCCCATAATTTACATTTTAAGATAACAGGATTAGCCAGAAGGTTTTTCCCAGAGACTGTCCTCAAGCAGGATACATTATCGTTATATAATCCTTATGGAATGTAGAGGGGGAAAATGTTTGTCCTTTCTTCCTTCTTGAGAATTCCAGACCCCTCTCTCCTTGGGGACCCCTGGACTTCTTATCAACCCGCCTAGGAAATGACTGTCTCATTGTCATGTAGGAACCACGAGACTGCAAGAATGATATCTGTACTTTGAATGTGAATATCATTTTGTGCCCATTATTTGTGAATCATATGTGAAAAATAATAGGTCAAAATCATTTGGTAATGAGAGCAATAAAGTTCAGAGGTAATATTAGTCATTTTTATTTGTGTCTTTCCATTGCAGATTCCTTATATTTCATGGAAGGAGTGGGTAAACTTAGGAATAGTGAAGACAACAAGAAATTAATCCAGAGCTTTCCTCATATCTCAGAACCTGTCCTCAGTAAGAGTAAGTGACCACACAACTTCTCTACTTTTTATTCTTCATTTTCATCCCTGCTTTTTAATTCAGAAAGTCGATGAGACTAAGCCCACAGTCTAATCCCCCATGGATGAGGAGTTGGTGCTCACTGGTGAGATGAAGTAGAAAAATAGTAAGCATAAGCAATTATTTCAAGAAAAATGACTACAAATAAGAAAAAAGAGAAACAGTAGCTAGAAGAAGGCTTGGGATGGAAGAACATATGTAAAATAAAGACCAGCTTTCTGGAAGACCAGATAGATGGTGGTGCCATGACAGAAATTAGGAAATAGAACCAAGAGTTGGGAGGGCTATGAAAAAACCAACATCAGCCAAGACATCACTACCTCCAAGGCCCTTTGGATGGTGCATAAGATGTGTATAAGAGACAGGTCGTGTCCGATTCTTAGCAACCCCATGGACTGCAGCCCACCAGGCTCCTCCATCCATGGGATTTTCCAGGCAAGAGTACTGGAGTGGGGGTGCCATTGCCTTCTCCGTTTAAGTGTGCAGTATAACCTAAATAGGGCTTTCCAGGTGACACTAGTGGTAAAGAATCCGCCTGCCAATGCAGGAGACACAAGAGATGCGGGTTTGATGCCTTGGTCAGGAAGATCCAGGGCATGGCAATCCACTACAATGTTCTTGCCTGGGAAATCCCATGGACAGAGAAGCCTGGTGGACTGAAGTCCATGGGGTTGCAAAGAGTCAGACATGACTGAGCAACTGAGCATGTAGCCTAAATAAATCAGTAGATCCTATTGACATCATCATGTTCCATTAGAAGTCATGCATTAAGATGAAATGTAAATCGGAGATTAAGAGACTTGCACTGTCAACAGTCTAGGCAACCTGTTTCTAAGTCTTTTGTTTCTTGGCCAAGGAACAGTCCCTTTCATTTCTTTATTCATGGTGATGATTCAAGCATATGAATATTTACATAAAACAATGAGCTACTGAGAGACAAAACAAGGTTTAACTTCATAGACAGTAAAAACTTCATTGTTAGGGGTTTAAAAAAATATTAAAATAAGGTACCAAGAAGCTTACAAAATCTCAGAAAAAAATATTTCGAAGAATAAACAATTGTATTTCTGGAGCTGGCAAGTCTGTTGCAGAGAGGATCTCTCCATATAAGCCCAGGGATTTTCAGTTCTAGGTGTCCATTAGAATCACCCAAGGAGCTTTTAGGAAATTCAGTGCTGTGACTTCCCTGGTGGTTCAGTGGCCAAGATTCTGGGCTCTCAATGCAGGGGGCCTGGGTTTGATCCCTGGCCAGGGAACTACATCCCACATGCTGCAACTAAGACCTGGTGTGCATGTGCATACCCAGTCGCCTCAGTCGTGTTTGATTCTTTGCGACCCCATGGACTGTATCCCTCTAGGATCCTCTGTCCATGGGATTCTCCAGGCAAGAATACTGTAGTGGGTTGGCATCCTCTCCTCCAGGAGATCTTCCAAACTCAGGGATCAAACCCATGTCTCCTGTTGCTCCTGCACTGGCAAGGAGATTCTTCACCACTGTGTTACCTGGGAAGCCCAAGACCTGGTGCAGTCAAGTAAATATTAAAAAGACAAAAGAAACTTTTATCCACTTGTTTCCAAACCCTAAAACGAGTGAAATAAGGTTCTCTGAGGATTAGTCTCTCAGATTCGGTATTTTAAAATAGTTGATTCAGGGTTTTTAAGCAAGATCCTACTAGGGTCAAATCACAATGTAAAACCCATGGCTTGTTCAAGGAATCTATTGTATCACAGTGTTAGGAAGAGTGAAAGCTCTTTCCTCAGATCAGTGACCTAAGTTAGTGATTGGGGTATAAAAACAAGTCCACATCCTTTTGGGAGCATGAACAGGTAGCTCTTGAAAGATCTTATGCTGCTGCTGCTAAGTCACTTGAGTCGTGTCCGACTCTGTGTGACCCCATAGACAGCAGCCCACCAGGCTCCCACATCCCTGGGATTCTCCAGGCAAGAACACTGGAGTGGGTTGCCATTTCCTTCTCCAATGCATGAAAGTGAAAAGTGAAAGTGAAGTCACTCAGTCGTGTCCGACTCATAGTGATCCCATTGACTGCAGCCTGCCATGGGATTTTCCAGGCAAGAGTACTGGAGTGGGGTGCCATTGCCTTCACTGGAAAGAGCTTATATTTTCTTTCTAATAATTGCCCATAATGTTTTGTGCAACAAAAAATAATAAACCCACTTGTTGTTGTTGTTCAGTCACTCAGTTGTGTGCAGCTCTGTGCCACCCCATGGACTGTAGCCCACCAGGCTCCTCTGTCCATGGGATTTCTCAGGAAAAAATACTGGAATGGGTTGCCATTTCCTTCCCCAGGGGATCTTCCCAATCCAAGGATTGAACTAGATTTTTTTTTTACCACAGCCACCTGGAAACCCACATATAAATAAGTTTAAATTGTGTATAATCTGTGTTTGCGTTGTATTGGTTTTGTTTGTGGGGGAGATGTCTACCCTCCACAAATAAAACCTAAAGTCTTTTAAATCAAATATTTCCAGTTAACCAGACATTCAATCATGAATAATGTTCCATTTATTTCAAGCAATTGTTTATATGACATAATTTCACTGTCTAAAAAATTTAGGATAAGCTTTTGGACTTTATTTTGACAGAATGTTAAGCCAGTGTATTTGTTAAAAGCAAGATATAAATATGTGTGTCTATTCACAAAGATATCTTGGGGGCACTGAGGAGAAAAACTTGGCCATCTCATTTCACCTTGTTTATTGAGAAATATAGGCCTAAGCAACACTTACAACAAAAGAAAGGAAACTTCAGTGAGGAAGTCTGATGATGGAATTCTGACTTGACAAAAGAGGGCAAAGAGAAGCTTCTCAAACTTGTAGGTTATCGGCAAGTATGATAACTAGTCACATTTCCAAGAACTATCAGATAAGATGCAGTGTTGCAGAAAGTCGATGAGACTAAGCCCACAGTCTAATCCCCCATGGATGAGGAGTTGGTGCTCACTGGTGAGATGAAGTAGAAAAATAGTAAGCATAAGCAATTATTTCAAGAAAAATGACTACAAATAAGAAAAAAGAGAAACAGTAGCTAGAAGAAGGCTTGGGATGGAAGAACATATGTAAAATAAAGACCAGCTTTCTGGAAGACCAGATAGATGGTGGTGCCATGACAGAAATTAGGAAATAGAACCAAGAGTTGGGAGGGCTATGAAAAAACCAACATCAGCCAAGACATCACTACCTCCAAGGCCCTTTGGATGGTGCATAAGACTTCTCCCTTCTCTTGCCATTCAAAAGTTTGGCGGAACCATGGAGGCTGAGAATTCCCTCCAGGACTTTTGAAAGAGGGATTATTCTTAAGGAAGCCATCCTAGGCTTACTGCTAATATAAGTAAGTTAGTCCATAGAAATCAATTACAATGAAGCCTACATTACTTAGAAAAGTTGGTGGGGCAAGAGCAGAGAGGGGAAAGTCAGTTAATTCTATTTTGGTCAAGTCGAGCTTCAAGCATCTACTGAAAAGCCAAGATGTGAAAGGGTGGTCAAGCTAGGACACAGAATATGCCCAGGTTCTTTCATGAGCAGATCTGTATTAAGCACCTCTAGAAGACACCAGCCTCTGGTCTTGCACTAGAGATACTTGTTCTAAGGAAATTTTTCTGTGGTTTGGAGCTGAGAATGCAGAGGTCCAGAGTTAAGTGACTCTGAAGTAACTCTCAGGACAGATTTCTGTGGAGAGCATCACTCCTGTTTTCTTTATCTCAGTCATTTGTCTTATTACTCCTCACCACCATGAAACTAGCCCTTTTGATGATCCTTCTCCTTTTTTCTACTTCCAGATGTCGGATAGGGTTGACTGGTTACAAAGCCAAAATGGAGTATGCAAAGTTGACGTCTATTCCCCCGGAGATAGCCAACCCCAAGACTGGAAAATGGTAAGGGTCAGCTTCGTTATAAATACAGAGCTAGGAATATGTGAAGTGCCATTAAGAGTAGCCTTATTCTCTCTTCCCTGGTGGCTCAGAGGTTAAAGCATCTGCCTCCAATGTGGGAGACCCAGGTTTGATCCCTCGGTCGGGAAGGTCCCCTGGAGAAGGAAATGGTAACCCACTCCAGTATTCTTGGCTGGAGAATCCCATGGATGGAGGAACCTGGTAGTCCACAGGTTCGCAAAGAGTCGGACACGACTGAGCGACTTCACTCACTTCACTTATTAAGAGTAGCCTTATTCTCTCTACCGCCACATCTTTTTTTTCCCTTCATATTTTTGGCCATGCTGCCTGTAGCATGGGGTCGCAAAGAGTCGGGCACGACTGAGTGACTAAGCAACAACAAGCGGGTTTATTGTTTTGGTTAGGTGAAACATTACAGGTAATTACCAACAAGATTAGTTCCCTGACTAGGTATCAAACCCATGTCCCCTGCAGGGGAAATGCAATATCTTAAACACCAGACAGCCAGGGAAGTCCTACCACCTCTTATTTTTGAAGATGAAATTCTTGGAGGGAAAATGAACTCCTTTCAAACAAAAAATTCCACGTATAATTTTTTGGGGGAAAAAATCCCATAATATGATACTTAGTAGCAGAAATATGCCACAGTTAATGAAAAAAAAAGTGTAACAGCTGTAAAATTTATTCTTCTAACAGAGACTCAGACAGAAATGTTCTCAAAGTTTATAGATGTGTCAGTTCAATTCAGTTCAGTCGCTCAATCTGTCTGACTGTTTGTGACCCCATGAATCGCAGCATGCCAGGCCTCCCTGTCCATCACCAACTCCGGAATTCACTCAAGCTCACATTCATCGAGTCAGTGATGCCATCCACCCATCTCATCCTCTGCCGTCCCCTTCTCCTCCTGCCCCCAATCCTTCCTAGCATCAGAGTCTTTTCTAATGAGTCAACTCTTTGCATGAGGTGGTCAAAGTACTGGAGTTTCAGCTTCAGCATCATTCCTTCCAAAGAAATCCCAGGGTTGATCTCCTTCAGAATGGACTAGTTGGATCTCCTTGCAGTCCAAGGGACTCTCAAGAGTCTTCTCCAACATCACAGTTCAAAAGCATCAATTGTTTGGTGCTCAGCTTTCTGCACAGTCCAACTCTTACATCCATACATGACCACTGGAAAAACCATAGTCTTGACTAGATGGGCCTTTGTTGGCAAAGTAATGTCTCTGCTTTTCATTATGTTATCTAGGTTGGTCATAACTTTCCTTCCAAGCAGTAAGA